>PVJH01011043.1:0-70748 GCA_004026705.1 Nesogale talazaci | reverse complement strand
TCCAGGGGGAAAGAAAATAAAAAGTGGGTGAGGGGAGACAGTGGTCAGTGAAGACATGAAAAAATAATAATTTATAAAATATCTAGGGTTCATAAAGGAGGGAGGGGGGAGAAAGAGAAAATGAGGAGCTAATTCCAAGGCTCAAGTAGAAAGAAAATGTTTTGAAAATGATGATGACAACAAAGGTACAAATGTGCTCGACACAATGGATATATGTATGGATTGTGATAAGAACTGTATGAGCCCCCAATAAAATGAATTTTAGAAACAAGGGGAAAAAAAAGAGTACCCCTTTGCAATCTGAAAGATATAGTCACCATAACCTATGCTGACTTCTCTTCTCTAAACTAGTCCAGAAACTAGTTTGATTGGACCTTGCTCTCTGAATTGTATGGTGAATCTAAGATTCATTCCCGGTCCCTCTGCCAGAGAAAGGTGAGGCTTTCTGGAGTCACAATACCCACAGGGACAGTTCTACCCTGCTCCATATGGTCTCAATGAATTGGAATCAAATTGATGACAGTGACATTTTGAGCTTGCCTATTACTGAAAAGACTAATGTAAAGATCAGGTCTTTGATTTTTCAGCACTCCTCCAATAAAAAGTTTACTAAGACCAAGATGTTCCATTAAAATTTTAAATGCCAAAAAAAAATTAAAATGCCGAAGAACCCTATGAGAACCTATCTTCTCTAAATATCTATAGTATTGATGGTAATCCATAATTTTTTCCACTAGCGTCCAGACATCATCCCCACTTCTTTATTTGGTGACATTGACAGTTTTTCTTCTCTTGACTCAGCTTTGAGGTCTTCCTGGCCTTCCTTAGAATGCTTGAACCATCTCAAAGCTACTGTTTTATGTGACAGCATCCCGCACTCACTGCAAAACTTGGATGGTTTGAGAAGCCAACCACCTGAATTTTGTTTAATATCTGATATTAACGTGGACCTCAAAATGGTATTTCTTCCATGCCACAAGATAGTAACCTTTCTCCTGCCTGATACTTGCCCTCTGAAAGGGAACACAGAAGATATGGGTGCATATCAGAAGGTGGCAAAGCATCAAGATGAATACTCCTAGGGCTGAGCCCCGGTGGCATAAGTAAGGTTGAGTGCGGAACTGCAGCCCACAGACTTGGCGGTTCAAATCCAGAGGCGGCTCTCAGGAGCAGCACTGGGTAGCGCCCATGACCACCAGAGGCAATGATGCCCACCAAAAAAAAAAAAAAAAAAAAAGATGAATACTCCTAGCCCATGTAGAATATACTAGTCGTTTCATGGTGTTGGTATCTAGTTCGGATGTGAGGCCACACAGGCTGAGAAGAGTGCGTAGCTTACATGCACGTGACATATTCATCTTGAAGACATAACATATATCTTAAAATTTTGGTTTTGGGGCTGAGCCCCGGTGGCATAGTGGTTGAGTGCAGGACTGCAGCCCCCTGGCTTGGCGGTTCAAATCTAGCAGCAGCTCTCCAGGAGCAAGGCACTGATGCCCCCCCCCCCCAAAAAAATTGTTTTTTAACAAACTATGAACAGGATAGTTCCCAGGATTCCGCTTTAAAATAAAAAACACAAAAGAGACAACCAGGCTGAGCCCCGATGGCGTAATGGTTGTACACAGGACTGCAGCCCACTGGGTTGGAGGTTCAAATCCAGCAGCAAGGCTGGGCCTCCTACTCCCACCACCAGAAGGCAGTGATGCCCCCAAAACAAAAGAGACAACTAATAGCTCAAACAGAAAGTAGAAATGGAGAGATCCAGTCACTAATAAGCAGTCTGTGTGTGTCATCTATTCTAAGTCAGGAACTACTTCTCGGACTGCAAACGAATGAATAGAAGGGTGAGGAAATGATTCTAAAAGGTCAGGCTGAGCCCCGGTGGCATAGTGGTTGAGTGTGGGACTGTGCCCCACTGGGCTGGTGGTTCAAATCCAGCAGCAGCTCTCCAGGAGCAAGGCTGGGCCTCCCACTCCCACCAGAGGACAGTAATGCCTAAAAATATAAAAATAAAAAAATAAATTTTTTAAATTAAAAGGTTGAGCTGAGCCCCAGTGGTGTAAGTGGTTGAGTGTGGGACTGCGGCCCGCGGGCTTGGCGGTTCAAATCCAGCGGCAGCTCTCAGGAGCAGCACTGGGTAGCGCCCACGACCACCAGAGGCAGTGATGCCCACACACACACAAAAAAAAAATTAAAAGGTCACAACATGGAAGTCAGTGTTGGTCAATGTTTCTGAAGTTCAACGTTTTTGCTATCTACAATGTGTCATCAGCAGCCCCTGGATTGTATAAAGGGCTAACAGCTATTAACCAAAAGATTGATGGTTGCCACCCACCCGGCTGTACTTCAGAAGAAAAGCCTGGTGACTAGCTTCGAAGCGCTCAGAGCTACAACTCCAGCCACTTCCCGCCTATTCTGAGACATGCGGGACAGCCAGGAATTGGGATGAAGTCTGCTCTGAATGAAACCCACCTGGCACAGGGCTGATTCTGAACCTCACACCCTGGAGTCATTTGAGCCATGGTCAAAGTACAGGGCAAAAAGATTTTCTAAAAGAGTGGTTTTACCACCATCTAGTGGTGCACAATGAAACAGCAGGTTTGAATCTCTATTTGGTATTTATGCTCTTTTAGTTACCCAAATAAGCATGATTCTGACTGTGACCTCGTGGGACAGAGCAGAACTTCACCAAATGAGTCTTTATTTTCAAGACTAATTTGAAATACTTTTCACACTAATACACATAGCATGTTTGTATCAAGTACTTCCTAGAAGGCAGAAAATAAAATAAGGTAAAGTACCTCTAAAAGTGTGTGAGAGGGGCTGAGCCCCGGTGGCGTAATGGTTGAGGGCAGGGCTGCGACCCACTGGATTGGTGGTTCAAATCCAGCAGCCGTTCTCTAGGAGCAAGGCTGAGCCTCCCACTCCCACCAGAGGGCAATGATGCCCCCCCCCCCAAAAAAAAAATAAAAAAACAAGTGTATGAGAGAGGAATTTTCCCTTGAAGGAAAAAAACCTCCTTAGGGTCTGGCTGTCAGCATGTATGAAAAGAGCATGTCTCTTAAGAAACGTGCTTAAAGAGCCTGTGCTCCCAGAATCTTCAGACAAGGGCTGCAGGCATGTATTGGTAAACAGTCTACCTATCAAGTCATCACATGAGGATGTCACGTGAAAACACCAATTCAATTTTCACGTGTCCTCAAATTCTCGGACACATCTTCCTGTAAAGGGGAGAGCCTCCATCCTTCTGGATGTCAGCAAGACTTATGACTCACTTCAAAGGAAGGAAGGTAACAAAAGTGACTTCTGACCTTCTTTCAGCTCACTTGCCCTTCGTGTCATGAGGAGACTGGGACAGCCCGTTGACAGTCCACATGGGGAAGAACCAAGGCCGCCTATGAACAGCCAGCACCAACGGGCCAGGCAAGAGACTGAGTCATGGAGAACAGCTCCTCCATCCCCACCTACCCCATCAGACGCCCGAAGTCCTGACAGCATCACAGAAAACTGCCTAGCTAAGCTCACCCAAACTCCTGAGCCACAGAAAAGGAAGAAAAAGTACATCTTCTCCATTGGGGTTCCTTGCTTAGTGTGGGGGTGAATTGTTATACAACAATATGTAACTATCTATAAAAATGTATTTGTGTAATTTCCCATAGTTAGCAAACTTCAAAGTAGGCCCTCCCCAATATGAAAAAGGGACTCCTTTTTAGTGCTCCCAAATTTTTTCATAATCATTTCTAAGTTAATCTAGAGGAAAACACTTTAGTCAATAAGGATGGGGTTTTTTTTTAATGTTTCCTCTTTATAGAGCTTTTATACACGATGCTGAGTGGAAATGAAAGAAGGAAAAATAGACATGCCCTTAAAGAATCGATAACAATTCGGATTATTGTGCACCCAAAAAAATGTGTCGGTAGCACTTTTTCCTTTGAGCCTAGAGATTGTAAACCAGTGGGAGAAGGTGTGCAGAGGGCCCCCTTTACCTCTGTGAGGGACCCACACGCCACACCACCGTGCAGGGCTTCATCCAGACCAGAGAGCGTGGTAGGCAAGAAGGCCGTGGAGGTGGCAGCAGACCTTTGTGTCTTCATCCCATAAACCTGCAGCAGAAACAGATGATGTTCTTTCTGAGCTCCCGAGCAATTCAAATCCATAACCCAACTCCAAGTCTCCAAACTTTTGCAGCTATCACCCCAGTCCATCTTTTCCTCTGCTATTATTGATTTGTTGAGCAAAAACTCTGTAACAGGGATGGGGTTAGATAGTGTTATGTTTGTATCACATAACAGAGCCCTTAGTCTCATGTTTGTTTGTTTTTTGTAATGGAATACAATATTCTAAATAACACATATCTTGGGCTGAGCCGCGGTGGCGTTGTGGTTGAGTGTGGGGCTGCGGCGGCCCACAGGCTTGGCGGTTCAAATCCAGCAGCAGCTCTCCAGGAACAAGGTTGGGTAGCTCCCATGACCACCAGAGGGCAGTGATGCCCAAAAACAAATCAAAAATAACACATATCTAATGCAGCATTGATGTAGCAAGAGTGTGTTTGTCTGCCTACTAACAGTTCAATAATCTTGGTACAGCTGTCTTCCACTTCCTCAGACACCATGTGTTTTCTGTCTTAAGTCCTCAAGCTACAAGTGTGTGTGAAGTAGTATCTAGTTCTCCCAGGAGTTTCCGCATCGAATCTCACTGATGCACCCTTTGGAGGCACTGTGCCCCTTGAAAATCCAGGATTCAATGCCCCAGCATTCCACGGCACCCAGCGTGGGTCCCCAGGAGGCACCCAGAAGCCCAGGTCAAGGTGGCCCATTCGGTGCATAGAACCAGGGAGATTCCTCCCCTACAGTCCCTAAAGCATTTTCAGTCATTCTTCTCCCCAACTGGAACTCTGTCCTGCTTTTCCTACCAACCGTCATGTATTTATGCTCCCCGGGACATGTTTGCCTCCTTTCCATCTCCTGACTTGATTTCCCCATCAGCATCCTTCATCCCTCGGATAGGGGTCCTCACAGTTCTGGAAGCCCAGCAAGGACTGGGACAGCAGGTCTAAAAACTGGGCAATCATGCTGCAGTTGGTAAGTGGCAGTGTGGCAGGGAAAGTGGAGGGAGATATCAAGATCGCCCTCTCTGGCCTGGACTGTGAGATGCAGGATGGTCTCCTGGGAGAGCTGGATGTCTGAGCGACCGTCTGATGTCCGGAAATGTGACTGCTCCTGCCAAAGAAGACAGGATGCACAGAAGAAGGTCAAGAAATGAAAAAAGATATGAGACCTAAGCTAATGGAAGCTACAGCAGGTATCAAATGGCCATTTAGATAAAGATTACACAACTCTTCATGATATGGTTGGATTATTTTATTGTATGATATCTGGCTGAAGTACCAATGACACTGTTAAAATAAATCATTAAAGTGCCAAATAGTAAAAAAAAAAAAAAAAAAAAATCCACTTCAGAAGGTTACAAGATGAAATATGGGCAGAGTAAAGCAATCAAAGAGCAAAAAGGGAGTCAATCACAAAGGACCTTGCCACCCTGTGTTGAACAGCAGAAACCCCACCCAGCACTGCACCATCCTCACAACTGGTCTTCTTTGGAGCCCACGGGGGCAGCCGCCGTAGCACGTCATCGGGTGGAGAGTTTCCCTCTTTTGCACTGAGCACCATGTCCTCCTTCTCCAGGAACTGGTCTCTCCTGACGTCGGGCCCACAGCACCTGAGGTGAAGTCTCACCATCCTGACTTCTAAGGAGCACTCTGGCTGTACTTCTTCCAAGATGGACTTGGTTGGGGGTTTTCGGTTGGGTTTTTTGTTGCTGTTGTTGTTGTTGTTTTGCTTTGGTTTTTGGGCAGTCCATGGCACTTTCAATATTCTTTGCCAACACCATCATTCAAATGCATCAATCCTTCTAGGTTCTTCCTTATCCAGTGTCCACCTTTCACATGCATACCCGAGGCAATGGAAAATACATGGTCTGGGTCAGGCACACGCTAGTCCTTAAAGTCATATCCTTGCTTTTCAAAGAGGTCTCGTGCAGCTTATTCACCCAATGTAATGATTCTTGATTTCTGCTTCCATGAACATTGGCTGTGAATCAGAGCAAGATAAAAACCCTTGGAAACTTCAATCTTTTCTTTTTATCATAAGGTTACCTATTAGTCCAGTTGTGAGAATTTTGGTTTTCTGTGACCTGAGTTGTAATCCATACCGAAGGCTATAATCCTTCATCTTTATCAGCAAGTGCTTTAACTTTCACACTTTAACACTTTCACTAACTCAGGTTTGTGTCACCTGCATATCTGAGGTTGTCATAAGCCCTTTTCTATCTTGATATGGCATTCTGTATCATATATTCCGTCCTCCCTGCTTATTTGCTGAGTAAACAGGTTGAACGAGTATGTTAAGAGGACACAAGCCTGTTGCACTCCCATCTAGATGCTAATCTAGATGCAGTATTACCTGTTCTGTCTCTGCAGCTGCCTCTGGAGGCATGTGCGGGCTCTGCATGGGCACAAGGAAGTGCTGTGGGATTCCCATCTTCTCAAGCCCATCCATAGTTTGTTACGGTCCACACAGATAAATGTCTTAGCATCGTCAAAACACAAATAAACATCTTTCTGCTACTCTCTGCTTTCATTCAGGATCCATTTGACATCGGCAGTAATATCCTCTGTTCCACATCCTCCTTGGAATCCGACTGGAACCTCCAGCAGCTCTCTGGCAGTGTACTGCAGCAAACATTACTGGATGACCTTCAGCAAAATTTTACTTCCATGTGATATTAGGAATAGTTATTTGCATAATCTTATTATTTTCATATTCCATTGGGTCAACTTTCTGTGGGATAGGTACATTCCACCTTGAGTGGTACACATGTATAGCCGCTATTGTGTGTGGAAGAAAGGTATCTGGGATGAAGAAGCTGTTCATCTTACTGAATTCAATCATATGTTCTTCAGCTTCATTTCTATCCCTAAGGCCATATTTTCCCTCTTTGTTGCATTCCAATTATCAATGTATCCTGACTCATGTCTGATCAATTTCAGACTGTGGATGCTGGTGGAATTCTTCAAATTTTGCCTCACTAGCTTTAGTGGTTGGTGCATAAATTTGAATAACAGTTGTAGTGATCAGATTTCCTTGTATGTGATAGATATTATACTATCACAGACAGAATTATACTTCAAAATAAATCTAGAACTGCCCTTCAACACAATGCCATTCTTCTGGAATCTGTCATCGCCCACACACTAAGTTCTGTGACTGCATAATTCTAAGTAGCATCTGTCCATTTCAACTCAATCACACATACATTGTTCCATTTCATTTTGATGACTTCCACTTTTTCTAAATTCCTACTACATACTTTCCATGATTCAAGTATTAATAGTTGTTTGCAGGTATCTGTTCTTATTTGGAGTCACGTCCCATCAGAATTCTCCCTCATGGCTCAACTTTTATCCAAACAAAAAACAGACTATCGGGCTGAGCCCCGGTGGCGTAGTAGTTGTGCGCGGGACTGCGGCCCACTGGGATGGAGGTTCAATTCCAGCTCCACGGAGCAAAGGCTGGGCCTCCTACTCCCACCACCTGAGGGCAGTGATGCCCCCCCCAAAAAAAAAACAGGCTATCAGGTCAATACCAGGGAAACCCGCCCTCCTTAAAAGAATCAACCAGGGCTGAGCCCCGGTGGTGTAGTGGTTGAGTGCAGGACTGCGGCCCACAAGCTTGGCAGTTCAAATCCAGCGGCAGCACTCCAGGAGCAAGGCTGGGTAGTTCCCATGAGCACCAGAGGGCAGTGATGCCCCCCCAAAAAAAAATAAGAATTAACCAGGTGAGAGCAGAAAGGTCATAGATGCCCAGGGGTAAAACTCAGAAGCCAGGTAAGGACAGGAAAGAAGGAGGAAAGGAAGTAGTAGACACAGTGGGGATGTGGGGAAATGCTTGTGATGTTGTTAGAATTGCAATCAATGTCACAAACCAAAATGCGTATAAATTGTTGAATGGAAAATCAATTTGCTCTGCAAACGTCCAACCAAATCCCAAGTGAAAGTTGGGAAAACTTGAAACTAAGAGATGAGATACTTGAATTGACAAAGGTGACTCCAAGAGAAGATGGAAGACAAGAAATATTGCCGACTTTTCAGAGAACAATAAAAAGTTGAAGGAAGACAGAGGTCTGGCATAATTTCATGATTTTGGAAGAATCATTATTAACAAGGTAGGGTAAATAGATTTCACTTGATAAAAGAGATTGCATTTTTTATAAAATCGGCATTCTATTCTAAATACAATTTTAAAATCTGTTTTGTTATTAAGCATTTATATCCTGAGCTTTTCTTCTATTATTCATTTTCTTTCAAAAAATATCGAACTACCCATACAGTTATGCACTGGGCTGCCGTCCACAGAGCTGTCGGTTCAAAGGCAGCAGCCTTCTCCGGGAAGAGGCCTTCCACTCCCATAGTTACAGCCCCAGAAACTCACAGTGGCAGTTCCACCCTGTGCTGTACAGTCGCTTTGAATACCCATTGACTCCATGGTGCTGAGATTCTACTTAGCCACATAAATATAAATAAAATGTATTTAATTATTATTGGTCGTTTAGATTACTCCAATCTTTGACATAACCGATATTTCAGTGAGGACCCTTACAAACGCTTACAAACCCTTACAATAGACCCTTTCTGTTTATTTTATCATGTCATCGCTAAGGGGAAAAGTCCTAGCCATATTACTACCCATGGGTAGAAAACAAGAAGCCCTGGAGGTATAGTAGATCTAGATCCAGGCTGCTAACCACAAGGTTTCTTCCTGCTCCAAGGAAGAGAGATGAGGCTGTTTGTTCTCATAAAGATTTAAAGCCTCAGAAACCCTGGGAAGGAATTCTACTCTGCCCTGTAAGATTGCTATGATGGAAGAAAGCTGATGGTGCCTGGCTATCAAAAGACATAGCATCCTAGGGTCTTAAAGGCTTGAAGATAAACAAGTGGCCATCTAGCTAAGAAATAACAAAGCTCACAGGGAAGAAGCACACCAGCCTGTGTGATCATGAGGTGTCAATGGGATCGGGTATCAGGCATCAAAGACCCAGAACAAAACCATACCCAAGGTGAATGAGGGGGAGGTGGGGTCATGGAGTGGAGATCCAATGCCAACTATAGACAATTGCTCACAGGGAAAAGATGAGCCAGAGATGAGTCAGAGTGCAGTATAGCACCAATGAAACACACAACTCTCCTCTAGTTCTGTGGTGCATCCTTCCCCCCACTATCATGACCTCAATGCTCCCTTACAAATCAGATTCGACCAGAGCATGCACACTGCTACAGATAAGAGCCCACAACACAGGGAATCAGGATAAATCAATCCCTCAGGGTCAACAAGGAGAGTAGAACTAGCAGGAGGATTAGAGGAGGGTGGGGGGAGAAAGGGGAAATCAATCACAAGGATCAATATAGAAGCCCTTCCCAAGGGGACAAATAATGGAAAAGTGAGAGAGGGGTGATGGAGAACGATGTAAGATATGGAAATAGTAATCTATAACTTGTCAAGGGTTCGTGAGGGAGAAGAGGGGGAAGAAATGGGGAGCTGATATCAGGGCCTCAAGTGGGAAGAGTATCCTTTGAAAATGATGATGGTCTCCTACTCCCACCACCGGAGAGCAGTGATGCCCCCAAAAAAAAGAAAAAAAGAAAATGATGATTGTGGCATATGAGCAAACGTGTTTGACACACTGGATGAATGTATTGATTGTGATGAGATGTAAATGCCCCCAATAAAATTATTTAAGTTTTAAAATAATAATAAAAAGATTGTTATGATTTCAAATGGACTTGATGGCAGTGGAAAGAGTATTTTAAAATCAAATTGCTTACAAGAGTATCATGCCAGCTTACCTGGCCACTAGCAATGTCTCAGAATAATTGCCTCTCTGCAATCATTAAACATTAAAAATTACTCTTCTTTTAAATTAAATTTCCCAAGTAAACTGAGGTCAAGTTACAGAATTGCAATCACTCATTCAACCAAAATTCATTAAGTGCCCACTTCGATGGGCTCTGGGAACAGACCTGGTTTCCACCCACAGGAAGTTCACAAATGACTGAATACTTGTACCAAATCCAAGGCCCTTCTGTCTTTGTGGGAATGTGGAAAGATCACCTCCCTTTCTCATGGCCACTGAGTGAATTCCAACTCATAGCCAATCGACACAAGCTCTCCAAGACTGTAAATTTTGGCAGAAGCAAATGACCTCATTGTCCTTCATCACAGCAGCTCATCTGCTTGGCCCCGGGCCTTGCAGTTAACAGACCAGCACCTAACCTACAGCCCAACCAGGGCTCATTTCGGCACGAAGACCACATTAACAACCAACCACTGGTAATTGGGCTTAATTACCCATCGCTGGCTCCCTTTTCAATCGACCACTTGTCTATGCTCAAAGCTAATTATTTTAACACATATTAGATTGTCCCTTTTATAGCTTCCCACTGCTCTTAGAATACAGAAGTTCCTAGTCTTCAAGGCTGTCATGATCTGGTTCTTGCTTCTTTCTTTCTCTCTCTCTCTCTCTCTCTCTCTCTCTCTCTCTCTCTGAGCACTTTCTACTTCGCTGTTCCACTCCTGCAAGCCTGGTTTTCTGACTCCACCATCTCCTTTGACAATCCTTTTCATCGCTTTCTCCTGTGAGGTTCTCCCAGGTGAGGTACTTCTTCAGGGAAATCTCTCCTGACTCCTTAACTTAGCAGTCTTTCCTGTTGAGTTTCAAAGCTTCTTGTCCTTGGCCTGCAAAAGACTTATGACTCCCACCCTTCATTAGTTGTTTCCCTAATTATTCTTTTAGTGACTGCCCCCCTAGTCTGGAAGCTATGCCAGAGAAGGCACCTGGACTCTCAAGGTGTTGGCAATATCTGAGCTAGAGGCCTATCCAATACCTGATGTGTCTGGCCCTCCAAAATGGTTAGCTGAGGGAATGGGTGCTTGAAAAGATGAACATCGAGGGCGAGTCCTGGTGGCATAGTGGTTGCGTGCAGGACTGCGGCCCACTGGGTTGGCGGTTCAAATCCAGCAGTAGCTCTCCAAGAGCAAGGTGGGGCCTCCAACTCTCACCCGAGGGCAGTGATGCCCCCAAAAAAGGAAAGAAAAGATGAACAGAAACATGAGCAGCAACAACCATCATCTGAAGGATAACTCGAATCTAAAGAGCACTATGAGAAGAAAAAAAAAAGAGCACTATGAACATACGTAGAAGCCAGCGGAGGAAAATGGGTTCCAGATCTGGTCTTAGGCATAGGAGTGAGACCATCCTTGAAAGTGCTGATGAAAATGGAGAGGAAAGCAGACCTTGTCAGACTTGGCCAAGAATGACAGATGTCAAAGTAAAAGGTTTTTCTGGTATTTCAACCTCCACAGTAGTAAGTTATTTTGAATCTAGCCACCAAGTCGTCACATTTAACTGTCTAATTTGGCCCAGCCTACAGATTGAATAAGCATGGTGAGAGACACAGACTTATATGAAGAAGAGGATGGTATCAGGATTGGAGGAAGGTGTATTAAAACCGGTGATCTGCAGCTGGCACAAACTTTCTTCCTGAAAGTGAGGAGGACTTGAGGCACTTGCTGCCGAAGATCGAGGACCGCAGCCTTCAGTAGGGATGGCAACTCCATGTCAGACCAAAATCCTCACAATTGGATCAATAGGTAACACCTCGACAAATGCACAGAGGGCAAAGTTGACCATCGGGGTTCATGGGAGCCGCAGTCAAGAGATCACAGGATGAGTTGCACGCGGTCATGCTGTGCAAGACCTCTTTAGAGCACTGAAGAGCAAGGGTGTTAACTTTGAAGACCACGGTGTGCTCACCCAAAGCCATGGTATTTACCATCGCCTCATATGCATGTAAACACTGGACATTGACTAGGGAAGATGGAAGAAGAATCGATGCACTTGAATTATGGTGCTGGGGGCAAAAAAGACTGACTGTATCCTGGGCTGCCTCAAGGACAAATGAATCTGTAAGACGGAGGGCCAGAGTGCTCCTTAGAAGCTGGGCTGGGAAGACGTTGTGACGTTGTCAGGAGAGGCCCGTCCCTGAAGGACATCATGCATAGTGAAATAGGGGCCAGCGAGAAAAGAGGTAGGCCCTCAAGGAGATGGACTGACACAGTGGCCCCATCGATGGGCCCAGGTAGGGGAACGATTGTGAGGATGGCACAGGACTGACTGGTGCTTCATTCCGCTGGGGAGAGGGTCACTGTGGGTCAGAAGTGACTCGAGGGAACCCAACCACCACAACAAACAGTCCAATAGAATGAAGTGAGCTGTCCACAGCCCCAAAAGCAAGGAGGAAGGGATAACTAGCACAAACTTCCGGCTCCAGGGCTGACCATCTGCCTTTAAGTCATTCTTTGTCGGTCACGAATTAAATCCGAACAAACAAAAAAATGCTTATCTGTACATTTTTGGAAGAGTTTTCCCCCCAAAAAATGTAGTGTTCCTTTCTTCCCTCTTCATGGAATTGCACAACACTAAATGCTCAGCGAGCAGCAGACTGCGGTGTGAGTGAGGCAAGTTGAGTAACTCATAATCCATATAAATCCATATATTTATAAAGCACTGAACCTGTACCTATGCAGCTTTCTTTTCAGAAAAGCAAGATTTTATCTGAGCACAAAACCCACATTTTGAAAAGCTAAGCCAAGACAGAGAGGACAAATTTTTAAAACATACAATTTGACGCAGGATTTTTAGAAAGAACTTCAATTTTTCTTAAAAGTGAAGGATACACCTTAAAATGTCATTTACTCAATCAATAAGCAAGCCCAAGTTACAATTATGTGTAGTTTATGATGTGGAAGAAGAGAGGGTGATAAATGTTGTATCACAGAGGCAGGGGCATGCTAATGTTAGAATATATCATCATCTGAGCATGAGGGCTACAAACCCTACCCAGACAACAGAGAGAGATAATCTTTTGAAGGACTGCTCTCAGTAACAGAGAGGGAAAGTTCTAAATCCCATAATTAGGATTGTTTCTCATCAACTTTAAAACAACACATTTTCCACAAGTATTCTAATTTGAAGACTAACTCTATACTGTGAGATTTGATATTTCCAAGGGGCGTATTTCTGGTTTTGATTTCGCCTTATTCCAAAAAGTATCTTACCTGCCATAAAGATTAATATGTTAATTTAATATTACAATAGATATATATACATACTGTTTGCATCTGTGGGGCACAGGCCCTGCTGACCAGACACAGAAGTTCATGGACACGTGGTTCACTAAGGCCAGTCATTTTCATAAGCTCCAGTGGAGAAAGACATAAAAAGTCCTGAAGAGACACATAGAGAATAGTTTAAACACAGGGTTAGGACAAAAATATTGACATTAAAAAGAAACTTTCAATTGATACTAGCCATGTGTAGATAAAAGGACAATCAGTTACATTAAAGATTCATGTATTCCTTATAGCATTTTCCCCCCTAAATATGGCTTAGCTAAATGATATCATGAGACTGCTTATCTTCCAATCATCTCTGGTACAGTGAAAGTACTTGGTGTGGCTCTTCTATCTCTGGTCTCTATAACCATGTCTCTGGGTGGGAGAATGTGAACAGGTCAGGTTTGCCATTCTTCTGGGCATAGCATGAGCAATTTCAGAAGCCAGAACAGAGAATCCCATAACCACCACAAAAGAATAGCCAGGAGCTAGGTGCATCCAAGACTGCTGTGTTGAGCGGCAGCAGAAGAGGATTGCTGAGACCATAAGAAATAGCAGAGGAGCAGTGCCAAGACCATGAGACAGAGTGGTGGGCTTCCTAGCCCAGGGAATGAGTAAAACTCATTTAAAACTAAGAGATCACTCAGAGAAAGCATTTATTTGCAATTGGGAGATGATGAAAATGACGATGGAGGGCTTGGTACATGCTAGAATATGGATGAACCTTGAAAACCACACGCTGAGTGAAATAAGTCAGAATCACAAAAGACTCCATGATTCCACTTGCTTAAAGTATTTAGGATTGATAGCATTTTGCAAGACCAATGATTTCATTGCAAATATCATTTTACAACAACAAAAAGATGACTGTATATATAGACTTCTCATGATGAAATACACAGACATCAAAATGATCACATTTGGGGGAAGAAACAAAGGTGTTCAATGTCAAGTTAAACAGGGCAAGGCACAGGCTGTGGACAAGACCATCATTTTCTCAACATAAGTTCACGTTGAAGCTGAAGAAAATTAAAAGAAGTCCACAAGAGCCAAAATGCAACCTTGACTATATCCCACCTTCATTTTGAGAACATTTAAAGAACAAATGTAAAACACTGCACATTGAAGACAGAAGACCTGAAATGCTGTGAGATGAGGTAAGAACATCATACATAAAGAAAGCAATAGGCCATTTAAAAGACAGGAAATAAAGAAAAGACCTAACTGGATAGCAAGAGAGGTACTGAAACTTCCTCGTCATTGTAGAGCACCTAAGGCCAATGGAAGTCAAAGAGCTGAACAGAAGCTCTCAAGGAGTAGCTCAAGAAGACAAAGTCCTATGACACGTGCAAAGACTCAGAGCCAGAAAACCAAAAGGGAAGAGGAGACCCGGCATATCTTAAACTGAGAGAAAGCAAGAAATTTTTCAAACCTCCAGTTGCAACATTAAAAGGCTCTAAACAAAAATTAAAAACAAGGGCTGTGCCCCAGTGGCATAAGCAGTTGAGTGTGGGACTGTGGCCCGCGGGTTTGGCGGTTCAAGTCCAACAGTGACTCTCAGGAGCAGCACTGGGTGGCTCCCACGACCACCAGAGGGCAGTGAGGCACACACAAAAAAATTCTATAGGGGTTCTAGAAGCTGGCATTGACTGGATGGGACCCAACACAATGCACAAGTGATAGAATGTCACAACATCATATGCAAGTAAAATGTTGCTGACCATTCAACAACGGTTGCAGCCATACGTTGACAGGAAGCTGACAGAGGTTCAGGATGAATTCAAAAGAGAACTCGGAACAAGGGATATCATTGCTAACATCAAATGCATTTTGGCCGAAAGCAGAGAATACTAGAAAGATGTTTACTTGTGTTGTATTGAGTATGCTAAGGCAATTGACCGTGTGAACCATAACAAACTATGGATAGCCTTCGTAGGAACTAGAATGTCAGGATATTTAATTGTGCTCGTGAGGAACTTATACGTGAATGAAGAGGCGGTTGTGCAAACAGATCGAGGGAATACTGCATGGTTTAAAATCAAGGAGAGTAGTGTATCAGTATTCTATCCCTTCAGTAACTCACTCAATCTGTATGCTGAGAAAATCATCAGAGAAGCTGGGCTATCTGAAGAAGCACACTGTACCAGGATTAGAAGAAGGCTTTCTAACAACCTGCAATGGGAATATGCTACAACCTTGCTTGCTAAAAGTAAGGCGGACTTGAAGCACTTGCTGATGAAGATGAAGGATTGCGGCGTTCCGTATGGATCACAACTCAACGTAAAGAAAACCCAAATCCTCACACCTGGACCAATAGGGAACATTGGGACAAGTGGAAAAAAGTCAGAAGTTGCCCAGGATTTTCTCTTGCTTGGATCCACAATCAACGCTCAGAGAAGCAGCAGTCGAAAGATTGAATGATGCCCTTGCCTTGGATTAACGTGCTGCACATGTTTTCTACCGTGTTGGGAAATAAGGATGCCACTTGGAGGACTAAGGTGAACTCCACTTGTCATGATATCTGCAATCGCCTCATATTCAGCGGGAATCCAACATGGAATAGGAAAACCCACAGAAAAATCTAGGCGTTTGAATTATGTGGCTGGTCAGAATTACCGACACTCCTAGTGGCTCTCAAAGGCACAAACAAATTTGTGCCAGAATGTTCCTGAGAAGTAAGGACAGCAAGACTTCCTCTCAGGTACTCCGGACACGTTGTCAGCAGAGACCAGTCTCTGGAGAAGGGCATCATCCTTGGTTGAAGTAGAGGGGTGACAGCGAGAGAGAGGAATCTGCTGAACAAGACGGATCGACACGGTGACTGCAACGATGGCTCAAGCACGCGAACAATTGTGCCTGCGGCCCAGGAGCAAGCAGAGTTTCATCCTGTTGTGCACGAGGTCCCTGCAAGCTGGCACCGATTCAACAGCGCCTCACCACAAGTCCCTGTGAACCGGAGTAGCCTCCAGGGCAGAGGGCTTATTGAGTTTATTTGTTTTAAGGTATATTTAAGATTCATTGGTATATGAAGTTTCTCATTGAAAAAAAAAGCAACAGCATGTTACCCGGCAGGTGACGATCTGTTGTCTGCTCAGACGATCACAGAGGTCTTGTGATAAACCCACTCGTCGTAGTTTCCTGCTAGCCATGTCTCCAGATCCAGCAAAGACATAAGTAACCCTGAAAAAATATCAGAGAGCAGGATAAGCAATCGTTGCTAATCTATCCAAAATACTATCTAAAAACTTCCGCAGCCTTCTCCACGTGCAAAAGGTATGTGTACTAGATGGTCTATTACTGACCAAAGGAAGGAAGGCGATTGTAGATATGCCTACATCCTCATCTCCCAACCAATAACTAAACCCATTGCTTCTGAGTCAATTTTGACTCACAGCGACTCTTTTGGACAGAATAGAACTGCCCCCCCTGTGGTTCCCAAGGCGGTAATCTTTAAGGAAGCAGACTGCTAAAACCACTTACCTTCTCACTTAGCAGCCAAGAATTTAACCACTTAACCACCAGGATTCCTTCCTATTCCTCACAACTCATAAATGTGACCTCAATTCATAATAGGATTTTTGCCAATGTAATTTAAGGATGTTGAAATGAGATCCCTCCCCCATCCCACCCCTCCCCCTCCCGGATCATTCAAACTGCCTAAAAACCAAACTCATTGCCATAACGAGTTGATTCTGACTCCGGAAACTCCAACTCTTTACAGAAATTAAAAGCCTCATTGTTCTCCAGCAGAGCTGCAGGGGGTTTCAAACTGCTGACATTACAATTCGCAGTCCAACCCATTATCACTAACTACACCCCCAAGGCTACTTGGATTGTCCTCTAGGGTCCTAAATCCAATGACCTGGGCCCTTCTAAGAGACAGCCAGGGACAGAGAGGAGAGTGCTGTGTGAAGCCCCAGGGTGAGCCTAGAGTGAGTAGCTCTGAGTCAAGAAACACTGCCAGTTACAGAAGCTCAAGAGGCAAAAAACAAAATCTCCACTAATGCTCCCGATCAGCTATTCTCAACCTGTGAGTCTAGAAGACCCCTTTGGGGGTGCCCGATTCATAACAGTGCAAAACTTCAGTTATGAAGCGACTTCAGCAACGAAAATGAGTTTATGGTTGGGCGGGGGGGTCACAACACGAGGAACTGTATGAAAGGGGTGCAGCATTGGGTAGGTTGAGAACCACTGTTCTAGATGGTTGAAGAATAAATTTCTGGTGCTTTTCCCTTGTCCGTTTAAGGTAGTTTCTTACAGCAGCCCTGGAGAACACCAAGCTGCTGTAGGTGTTAGCTGCCAGTTGAGTCAGCCCCAACTCATGGTGATACCTAATGCACAGAGGATCAGACAGGGGTTATTTATCGAGCGAAGAATTGACTTTATTTTGTGATGGTTGCGAGCAGGCACAGCAGAAACACCACCAATTCCTGTCTACGTGTACAGTTCAATGGCAGTGTGATCGGCCCCAAGCTAAGTTGACAAATCTGGTCCGGGTCACAATCCTACCAAAGGTAATTTTCTAAAAAAAAGTGCTTCTCTCCCTAAGCCACCCTCCCCCCAAAAAAGGACTCTCATCTTCTCACCCCTATCCTTTAATACTTCCCCAGGACACTTTTAGATCACAGGCTACATTTCCAAATGTTTCTGAATGTACAGAGATCCTTCAGAAAAACCAGTCCATCCTTCTCCTCGTCCTCACTCATAGATCAGCTTGTAAGGCTCAGAGACTGACCTTCCTGGCAAGTTACTTCTCTGGGTGCCTTAAGTTCCTCACCTGGAAAGCAAGGAGCAGTCTAGTAACTGCTAGTTACTAGCAGTTCATAGTTGCACATACAGGCAAGATGGACAGTGACTACAGACGCGACGACTTTGAATTATAGTGCCGGTGAAGAATGCAGCACAGATACCACATCTGTCCTAGAAGAATGGAAATACGGCCAGCGTGCTCCTTAGAAGCAAGGATGGAGAGGCTTCAGTTCACATACTTCGTACATCAGTCCCTCAAAAAACCGCAATTATTCGGTGCCATGGAGACGAGGCTGACTTGTAGAGGCCCAATAGGACAGAGTGGAACTGCCCCTGTGAGCTTCCCAGACTACCGTGCTATGGGAGTAGGAAGCCCCATCTTTCTCGTGAGGAGAGGTTGGTGGTTTCGAACTGCTGATTTTATGGTTATAATTCGTACGCTAGAGACTGTGCATTCTGGGGTGTGTACTAATGACGCTTGCAGCGATGTCCCAAAAGAACCCACACGGTCCAGTGGTTACCCGCTCAGCTGCTAACCGGAAAGGGTGGTTGGCACCTACCAACTGCACCTGGGAAGGGAGACGCGGCAGGATGTTTCCGTAACATCCGCCCAGGAAACCCTAGGGTGTTTTGCTCTGTCCTCCAGCGCCGCCGACTGGGCATGGGCTAAATGGCACGCAGCAGCAGCAGGAAGGCGCAACCGCTCTCCTCCCCCCCACCAAGAAAAGAAAAATCCTAATCACGTGCACATTGAAGACAGTGAAGTCGCAGATGTCGCTAATATTTATTGAGTCCTTATTACGCGCCACGCAGTTGGGAGGGTTTCGATGGTACTCCATCTTTCAGAGGTTTCTGAGGCACTCAATTCAGAAACTTGCCCGAGGTCAAGAAGCTAAGAAACGGTGGTGTCCACACGCGCACCCAGTGATCTGACTGCCCTGCTACGCGCAGGGGCCACCCCAAAACTTTCTCTCTGCCTGAACCCCAGTGCACGGTTAAGGCGAAGACACAGCGGCAAAAACAATCCCCAGGGCTCCCTTTACTTTAGCATCCAGAATCTAGGAACAGATTCCGGCCTCTCAAGCTCAAAAAAAACCAAAATCATCCCCGCAAAAGAAAGCTCCAGATCCGCGCGGGTGTGGTGAAGATCCCTACCAAAGAGATTCCCGAACACACCGATACCAATGCCCACGAGCCCAAGGAAGAAGCGGGAAAGAAAAAGCACAACCCACTTTCCCACACCCTCCCCCTCACAAAACCTCCCAGTACCGGGTCCGCACCAGCCAGTGTTCAAAGTTCCTCCCACCCCTTACAGAGCTCCCCGCCAAAAGAGCCGGCGGTAGCAACTGAGGCTCTGATTGGGTCCTCGCCCTGCTACGTTAGCCAATCAGAGACAGGAACAGGCAAAGGTTGGCTCCGCTGCCTACTGGGAAGTGTAGTTCACACTATAGTCAGTCTATTTCAAAAACAGATGCTAGATTACATAGATGATGATGAAGATTGATAGATGGTTGATAGATAGATAGATAGATAGATAGATAGATAGATAGATAGATAGATAGATAGATAGATAGCTAGATACATAGATAGATAGATAGATGATACATGATGGATGGATAGGTGAGTGTGGGTGGATGGATGGATGAATGGATGGATGACAGTACAAACCCACTGCAATTGAATCAATTATGACTCATAGCGCACCTATAGGGCAGAACCGCCCTTATGGATTTGCGAGTCTAACTCATTACAGGAGTAGAGAGCCTCATCTTTTTCCGGTAGAGTGGGAGGTAGTTTCCAACAGCTGGTCTTCCGGTTAGCAATCCAACTAACAGCCCACTACACCACCAGAACTCTATTATTATCATTATCATTATCATTATCATTCCTTATTCTATTAGAGACAGGTCTGAACAAATTTCTCAGTATAGTGATTTTCCAAATCCAGTAAGGGCACACCACTAAGGGGACTTAGAAACAAGAGACTTGTTTGCTCAGAATTTTCTCTTCTTTTACGTCTGCAATTTTAAATCGCTAAAAGGAGCAGAGAGAAATGGTCGTTGCTTTTTAAATGCAGGTGTGAAATAGCTGGGAAAATACTGAAGCGTGAGAGTTAAAGAACTTATAGGTTTAGTATGAAGACAGCAGATGGGCATTGGACCTCCACTCAAGTGGAGTTCATTGGACCTCAAAGCAAGAAAACTTTGTTCTACCAAATTTACATTCCATGATGCTCACCTTCCCAACAATGATCACTGAAGACAAAGATGTGCATAAGCAAAAGTGGTGAAGAAAGCTGATAGTGCCCAGCTATCAAGAGATATAGCGTCTGGGGTCCTAAAGGCTTGCATAAACAAGCGGTCATCTAGCTCAGAAGCAACAAAGCCCACATGGAAGAAGCATACCAGCCTGCGTGACCATGAGGGGTCGAAGGGATCCGGTGTCAGGCATCAAAGAACTAAAAATTAAATCATTATAAATGAGAAGGAGTACAGCTTGGGGACCCAAAGCCCATCGGTCGGTGAAGCAACATCCCCTTACAGAAGGGTCACAGGGAAGAGAGGAGCCAGTCAAGTTACAGTGTAGCAACAATGAAATATGCAACTTTCCTCTAGTTCTTAAATGCTTCCTACCACCCACTATCATGATCCCAATTCTACCTGACAAATCCAGCTAGACCAGGGGATGTACACTGGTGCCTGAAACATGGGAAATTCAGAACAGATGATCCCTTCAGGACCAGTGGTGAGAGTGGTCATACAGGGAGGGTGGAGGGGAGGTGGATGAGAAAGGGGGAACCAATTGCAGGGATCTACATATAACCTCCTGGGGGTAAGGAAAACAGGGAAGTGGGTGAAGGGACACATCTGACAGTATACAATATGACAAAATAATGATAATTTGTAAACTATTAAGGGTTCATGAGGAAGGGGGAGTGGAGAGGTAGGGGAAATATGGGAAGCTGATACAAAGGGCCTAAGTAGAAAGAGAATGTTTTGAGAATGATGGGCCTAAGTGGTTGAGTGCGGGGACTGAGGGTTTGGCGTTTCAAATCCAGCGGCGGCTCTCAGGAGCAGCGCTGGGTAGCTCTGACCACCTGAGGGCAGTGATGCACACACACACACACACACACAAAGAGAATGATGACGGCAACAAATGTACAAATGTTGTCTGTATACAATTGATGCACTGATTGTGGTAAGAGTTTATGAGGCCCCAATAAAGTTATTTTTTTTTTTACGCTTTCGCGAGAATGAGGAAATGAATGAATGGAGCGGGGGGGGGGCGCGGAGAATTCCGATCTCACGTTTTGGTGGCAGGTTCAGAGAAATGTCAGAGATTGATAACCATGACGGATCAAGTCTAGCTGCCCGGGTCATCCCTCGTGCCGGGCGCTCGGTTAGAAGTTGACAACAGAGGAGTTGATACCAAGGGCTCCACAGAAAGTAAATGTCTAGAAAACGAGGATGGTAGCATGTGTACAAACACGCCGGATACAACCGATGTGTGAATTGTTATAAAAGTTGGAAGAGTCCCCAATAAAACTATCTTTTAATTTAAAAAAAGTTGACCACCAAGGGCTAGAGAGAAGACAGAAGGGGCGAGGGCCGGGGGTGAGGATCAAGGGAAGCGTGGCTTCCCGTCTCTGGTTCGGCGGAACATGCGGCTGGAGCGGCGGAGAGAAGAGCAGTCGGGGGTGGAGTGGGTCGGTCCAAAGCCCGGAAGCCGAGTTACTCTTTTTCCCAGCTCCCTAGCGCTCCCTGGGAGGGGAGGGGCGGGGAAAGGACGCTGGCGTCACGTGCCCCAAACAAACCTGGCGAATCAGCGCGTCGCCTTTCTCCCCGGAGCCAATGGGAGCAGCGGCTCCCAGTCGTCACGCCCCCTGCCCGGGCCCGGCGGGGCCTGTCACGTGACCCGGCTCCAACATGGCTGCGCGGGGAGCTGGATCGCTACGGGCGCGGGCGGCAGGTGAGTGTCAGGCATCTGGGAGGAGGCGACGGAGGCGCGTTATCCGGGCCCGGCGCCCCCCGTTTCTGACGCGGCGCTTCAAGCTTCGGCCCCGGCCGCGGGTTCAAGGCTCTGGCCGACTCGCTCGCCAGGGAGGAGGCGACCCCCTGGGGATTCGGAGCTGGACTGAGCAGTCACGCTGGGGAGGGCACGGGGAGACGACGGCCGCGGGACTTCGCTCTGCGCTGGTACCGGGGCGACTGCCCGTTGCGAGAGAGGGTCGCGGACGGGAAGGTCCTCCAGCCCGTGGGGGAAAGGTGGCGGTTCCCCAAAGGCAGGCGGAAAGTGTCAGGGTGAAAATGAGCCCGGGGAAAGACCGTCACGCCTTTCCCCGTCGGGCCGGCGGTGGCTGGTTGAACGAGGAGTGGCCTCCCTTCCTCGTCACCGGCGGTTCTCTCGTTCCTCGCAGGTCGTGGACAGATGGGAACCGTGTGCGTGGCTTGACTCCTCCCGCGCCACCTCCCCTGCGCCCCGGGCTCGCAAAATGCAGCATCCGTTTGGAGAAGAGGAAGCTGCCTCCCAGAAGCACCTCTGGGGCTTTTTCTGTGAGTGCCTGCGAAGGGGCGATTGGGAGCTGGCCCAGGCATGTGTGCCACCACTACACCAGGCGCCAGGGGAGATCCCCGAGAAGGTGGAAGACGTTCTTCAGGCGCTGGTGGCGTGCCCTGATTTGCTGAGGTAAGCGATCCCCCTTCCGGGCAGGCGATCACAGGACGGGGAGATACAGGGGTCAATGTGCCACGCTCAACCACCCTGGATAACGTACCCGGGCCAGGCGGCAGGTCACACCCTCTGAAACGTTGCCTCTTCCTTTGTCAACATGGGTTTTGATTTCGGGTTGTCACCCGGAACTGGATTCAAGCCGGGCCACTAAAGTCCGCCTACCACCCTTGTTTCGGGAGTCTGTTCACTGAAAGCATTTTCTTTTCCAACAAGAGGGCAAACCTGGCTCTCCTCTTGCTTATGCAATTGTTAATAATGTTGTGACTTTAACCAAATATTGAGGGTGGAGTGCTTTCCACCTCCCTCCACCCCCCACCCCCACCCCCTGAGTTTGAAATAATCACAGATTCATAAGAAGTTGCAAAGGAAAGGCACCGAGTTGGGGGCACCCTTGCTCAGTGTCCTCCTCTGGGGTTATCTCATATACTGTGGCTGTAGCACGAGCTGTTCGCCAAGCCAGGCAACTGACAGTGGCACGTGGCTGTGCACTCGGCCACAGACCTCACTTTGTTCTCGCCTTGTGTTAAAGTGCGTGCCTTTGTGCTTGTGCGTGGCTCTAAGCAGTTTTACCCATCGATCTTGATGTAACGGCCACCACAATCGATTTCCTCACCACAAAAGAACCCCCTGATTGCTGCACTGTGTATTGCCCCCGCCCTTCCTTCTCTGCCCCCCAGATCTCCCACCTAGATTTTCAATGAAGTTCGTCCTTAATGAATTAACAACACGTGGTAGCAGAGCGGGAAGGGGCCAGCCTCTTACATTTCCATACTTTTGCTGTTGGGTTAGGCATAGTGTGTCGTGCGTCTGCAGTGGGAGACCACCAGACAGGGCTTCCGACACTAAACAGTTACAGTCTTGGAAAACGGCAAGGGGCAGTTCCACGATGTGTGGGGTCGCTATGAATTGGCATCAACTCGATGGCAGTGAGTAGCTGCTCTGTTACACTGTTTAAGTGACCTGCCTGTCGGAACACATACTTCATCAAGTCCTAGCCACCTTAAAGGACAAGATGGAGATGCCGCTTGCATTTCTAAGACCATTACTGTTCACGGGAGTAGAAGAGCCCTGTCCTTCACCTGTGGACTGACACGTGGTTTGGAACTGTTGATCTTGCATGGACTCCTCCTGTACACACCTAGAGGAGGGAAACTTAAGTGAGAAGTGGTTATTTTCTGCCTTTAATTTTTTCCCCCTTAAATTTTTGTTCTAAACATTTACTATCTACCTTCAATTACTAATGTCAAAGAAAGGCTTAAGAACTTAAAAAATACTTTTGTAAAGTTCTTTATAAAAGACTACTTTTTAAAAGTACACCATTTCTTTCTTTTTTTTTTTTTGGGGGGGGGGGGATGCATCACTGCTCTCCGGTGGAGGGAGTAGGAGGCCCAGCCCCACTGCTGGAATTGAACCTCCGTCCCGCAGTCCCACGCACAACCACTACGCCACCGGGGCTCAGCCCAGTACTGCATTTCTATCACAAAGAATATGCTTTAGTTAGATTTAGCTATGAATGATTTGCTATGTGTTTTTTTTTATTTAGTAAAAAAATAATGGGGAGTGGACGTGGAGGTAAAGATATATTGACAATTTCTTTTTAAATAGAAGATTTTAGCCTTGTTCAGGTTTTAATGTGTTATAGAAATGTCATAGATGTTTGAAAATTCTTATTGGAGAAGTACTTTGTTTATTCAGGTATAATCTCAATCTTGGGTCACAAAAGAGAAATAGTGGCCAACTCATTTTTAAGGGCAACATTCTTTTCACACTTAACAGATGTGGACAGGATACCAGCCCTCAAAAATGCGCCTGGGTATGGCTTCTTGTCTTGGAAAAATGGTTCATCCAAGGAAAGGTGAGTAGGTCTATATTTCAGTTTTTCTTCTGTGTCTGGAATGCAAAAATCTTAGAAGTCATCATGGAATGTACTTTTTGTCTTTGATCCGTTTTCGGAGGATAGTGGGATAAATATTGGCCTGCTAACCCCAGGGTCTGCAGTTCAAACTTACCATCCGCTCCTTAGGAGGGAGGGAGGCTCTCTGCTTTAGGAAGATTGACAGCCTAGGAGCCCTCTGGAGCAGCAGGGCTCTGCACTGTGAGGGGCATCATTACACACTGGAATTAGCAAGATGGCAGGGATTTTTATCATGCTTCAGTTTTGACACAGAGAATGGCTTAAATTGTTGTTGCTATCTGTTTAGTCTGGGTAGACTAGAGAAACAAATTCATAAACACACATATGTTTTTAAAGGAGAGATTTATACCCAAGAGAAATGGAATATTGAGAAAGCATTCTAACCCAGTCCAGTCCAAGCCCACAAGTCTGCTGTTAGCCCATATGTCTGATACCAGTCTATAAGGTCTTCTTCAGATTGATGAGGCACATGCAATGACGTCAAGCGCAGGACAATCACAGGCCAGTGGGTAAGAAAGTCTTAGGATCCAGTGGCATTGTAAGCATTTCAGCGCTGACAGGGGCCTCTCTGTGGCTTTTCAAGCATCTCAGTGCTGATAATGGATCTATCCGAGGCTTTTCTGGCTTCAGAGGTGTGGTTCCATCAAGGTAAGCCCATGTGGCTTCTCCAGTATGTCCCACAGGGAGCCAGCCCTATGTCTTGTCAGTAGAGCATCTCCAAGGGACTGAGTTGTGAATCTCTCACCTCCAAAGGGGAAAATATGCCTAGATTTCCTAGAATTCTTAGGAGAAAGCCATGCCTACACAGAGGCCTCATTATCTATCTCCAGATTGACAAGCTAGACTCCACCCCTACACTCCCAATCCTCAAAATAGATACCAGATTAGTGACTGCCATACTCTCTCCTTACCTAAATTAATTAATCCATTCACTAATATACTATAACATACAAGGACACTTTAAAATATTCATGGAAAAAATAAACCAAAAAAAAAATCATTGAATTGTTTTGTTTTGTTTTGGGGCATCACTGCCCTCTGGTGGTGGGAGTAGGAGACCCAGCCTTGCTCCTGTAGAGCTGCTACTGGATTTTAACCTCCAACCTAATGGGCTGCAGTCCCTCACACAAGCACTACACCACTAGGGCTCAGCTAGATCACTGGATTTTTCCAACCAATTTTTTTTGCCAAGCCATTGTTGCCTTTTTGTTACATGTTGCTTGCTGTGTGCCTTATGAGGACTTTCCAAAACACAGGAAGGGAGTAAGGTGATGTTTGGACCTAAACAACACTCAAGGAAAACAGACAGTACTTCAACTGCCTCTCCTTCCAAATACTTTACTTTTAATAGTCTTGTATGGTGCAATTTCATATATTTTTAACTCCATTCATTAGTAATTAAGTCAGAGCAGTTGAAAAAAAAAGTTGTTAAACATAAAAATGCAATGAGAAAAATGAGAAATTCAAAAATATTTGTGAAAAAATCCTGTATGTGACCATACTGTCAATAATTATTTTAAATCACAAAAGAAAATGTAAGAGGCTTGGGAAACTAGATTAACGGAAACAGAACAACCAAAACAGAAATGATGAGGCTAGTCATACATTGCGGAAAATGTCACCAGTAATCATTTGTGTAGAAATTGTTGACTGAGATTCTAAACTGCTGTGTAAATATTCAGCAAAAACACAATTTTTTTTAAATTTTTAAAATTTATTTTAATTTAGGCATCACTGCCCTCAGGTGGTGGGAGTAGGAGGCCCAGCCTTTGCTCCTGGGAGCCGGAATTGAACCTCCATCCCAGTGGGCCGCAGTCCCGCGCACAACCACTACACCACCGGGGCTCAGCCCAAAAACACAATTTAAAAAGTATATTTTTAAGACTTGTAAGGAAATGCTCCCCCTCCCTCCCCCCACCCCTTGAAGTAAAACGGATATTAAAAGCCCTTTTCTGAGAGTGGATAATTAGGGAGCCTGTATTTCTGGTAGTGGGGGTTGAATAATTGGGAAACAAATAATGATGGAACCAGTGTCACTGAATTATATATGTAAAAACTGTTGAACAGACAGTTGTTACAGATATACAATAAAGCAGGGTCCTTCTTTTTTAATCCACAAGATTTTCTATAAATCAACAGGTCTTTCTTCCAAGTCCACCCTGGGTAGACTCAAACCTCCAACCTTTCAGTTAGTAACCGAGGACATTTACTATCTGTGTACTACGTGTTGGAATTGGCTCGATGGCAATAAGTTGAGGGTGTGGTTTTTTGTTTTTGAGTGATTCTTTATAGATATACTTCCTTCCAACTGTTAACCAATCCTGTACAGTGAGCATGAGGACTCTCTCCAGCATTCTTTTCTCCTTCCTGCTTTATAAAAGAAGGCAGGGAACATCCCTGCATCCCAACCTCTGATAAAGAGACAGAAAGCAAATTATGGCTGAAGAAAGGTAAATATCTAGGGAGCCCAAAGGATTTTACAAGACCTGATTTCCTGTTCCCATGCTGGAACCACAGTTATCTTGCCGAGAAGAGCAGAAGGCGGTCTAACTCCATCATTCCATCACCAGTTCCTTGAGTGCCATCATGAGCTGATAGATGATGCCTTGCAGGGTGCATACTACTGGAACTTTCTAGAGTAATGAATGTCTCTACTGTCAGCGTATTTCGGGGCTCATTCTCCCCTGACTTATTTATAATCTGTACTTCACAGAGCCTCAATGCAACTATTCTGCAGAATGACTATGACCCTAAATTTACTATAGCACATATTGAGACAATATCGTTACTCCCCAGGAAATAGGAACTCACCACAGCAATAAAGTTTGATAGTAAAGACAAAAAAGGAAATGACTCATCTAATATTTTAAAAGGAAACTTTTAAAATATTGTTATTAACATATAGCATTCCCTAGTTCAATCTCGTCAAGCAGAATTGTACAATTGCTACCACAATCAGTTTGCAAACATTCTTTTTTCACATGGACTCCTTGACATTGTCTCCCCTTCACCTCTCCCCCACACTGACAACCCACACCCCACACCCCTACTTGCAGCCACTATAGGTTCATCAATCCTGGGATTAATATGGAAAAAAATAGAAAAACATATGACGCAACTTCAAGAGGGTGACTTCCAATGATGTGACACCTGAGATACATTCAATATGGACAAGGAAAACCAAGCAGATCCATACAAACTGAGGATACGTACAAGAGAGGAAACCAGATCCATTCCAGCAGGCCTCATGGGGGGCAAAGGAAACTTTTTTTTTTTTAATCATTTTATTGGGGACTCATACATTTTTTATCACAATCCATATATACATCCATTGTGTCAGGCCCATTTGTACATTTGTTGTCATCATCATTTTCCAAACATTTTCTTCCTACTTGAGCCCTAGGTATCAGCTCCTCATTTTTCCCCCCTCCCACCCTCCCTCCCTGACCAACCTCCAAAACTTCCCCTTGATCATTTGTAAATTATTATTTTTTTCATATCTTATACTGACTGATGCCACCCTTCACCCACTTTTCTGTTATCTATCCCCCTGAGAATGGGTTATATATAGATAATTGGGATTGGTTTCCCCTTTCTCCACCCACCTCCCGTTCCCCTCTTGGTATCGCTACTCTCATTACTGGTCCCGAGGGGCTTATTTGTCCTGGATTCCCTGTGTTTTCAGCTCTTAGCTGTACCCATGAACAAGTTCTGGATTTGTAGTTGGGGTCATCACAGTTGGGGGGAGGAAGCATTAAAGAACTAGAGGAAAGTTGTATGTGTCGTCTGTGTTATAGACAAAAAAAGCTTTTAACAGAAGGTGGAAGACTTAGAAAAGGACAGGCAGCCAGCAAGTGCTAGAAGATGGAGCTGCAACCAGTCTAATGGCTGGCTTCATGGAACCACTGTAAGAATGCACTGTCTATCAGTCAACCCCGCTGCAGCACAGCATTGATGAAGCACAACTTCCTCACCTGCCCACTGTCATGACCCCAGCCCTGCCTTTCCCTGCGGGCTAGCCCAGAGCATGTGCACAGGTACAGATAAAGAGATAAGAACTCATAGCACACAGAATCCAGGAACAGGAATGGGGGGGTAGCGATACCAGGATGGAAGGGGGAAGGTGGGGAAAGGAAGGAAGAACAGATCGCAGTGATCTACACAAAGCCACCCCCACCCCCAGGGGGACGAACAACAGAAACTGTGGGGGCAGGAGGCAGTGGTTGGTAAGAATATGAAAATAATAATTTGTGATTTATCAAGGGGTCATCAGGGGGGAGCTGATACCAAGGGCTCAAATAGAAAGTAAGCATTTAGAAAAGGATGATGGCAATATATGTACAAATATGCTTGATACCATTGATATGTGGATTGTTGTAAGAGCCCTCAATACAATGATCACTTAATTTAAAAAAAAATAAAGAAGAATGCACTGCTTGCAGAAAGTTTTAAACTTCTCTGAGGAAGAACTAAAACTTCCCACAACTTTATGTAGCCACATCACTGGAGCTTCAAGGACAAAATGTTCCTTGAAGCTGGAGAAGGACAAACAAGTCTTAGTCTGGGCTAAGAACCCATGGAAGTGAAATGCGCTGCCTGATCTGGCAGAGAAACTGTCCAGGAACAGGCAGCCAATCCGACAGGAAGTCAGCAAATAACTGGAACGGAGGCAGGGTTCATTTGACTTGACCAATTCCATGTTTGTACTGCCAAGCTCCTTCATCAGCAACAAGGATTCTTGCTGGGGTTTTTCCCCCCTTAGGTTTTCTCTATATCACTTCAGAAAAATTCCTTTCAGAGTTATCGATTTCTGATCGCTGCCATGTACTTCTGGAAGGGGTTGGGTGGTGGGGGGGGGGGGGGGGCGGCACTGCTTTACTGTGTGTCTCTAACTCATTTAGCAGCTTAACCTTGTCTACATGTAGAATCCAGTGACACTAGCTCCACTCATCCCACTGTGCATCCACCACCTTTATTCATTTCCAAAGGATACATCCCCCATTATTGGAAACACGAGCCAGACAGAGGAGCTTGCTGAGAGTCAGAACTGACTTCACAGCAATGAAGGAAACCAACCTATAGAAAACAGTGAAAAGTGCCCTGTACTCTGGGGGTGGAGGTGGAGCAAACAGTTTCAAAACCAGTACCTTGACAAAATAATAATTTATGAATTATCAAGGGCTCATGAGGGAAGGAGCAGTGGGTAGAAAGGGGGAAAATGAGGAGTGGATACCAGGGGCTCAAGCAGAAAGCAAGTATTTTGAGAAGATGAGGCAAACAAATGTACAAAAGTGCTTGACACAATGGATATATGTGTGGATTGTGATAAGACTTGTACAAGTCCCCAATAAAATGATTTAATAAATTTTTTTTAAAAAGTACCTTTGCTCTGCATGCATAGATACATGCATTAGAAACTAATCAGATGGCCGTAGACAAATAATAATAGTTCTCATTTAGTGGTAATATTTAAACGCATACAAGGACTTCAAAAGTTATATATATATGAGAGAACTTCAAAAATATTGTTGGGCTGAGCCCTGGTGGCGTAGTGGTTGTGCGTGGGACTGCAGCCCACTGGGATGGAGGTTCGATTCCAGCTCCACGGAGCAAAGGCTGGGCCTCCTACTCCCACCACCTGAGGGCAGTGATGCCCCCCCAAAAAAACAAAAAAAAAATATATTGTTGACAAATGGAATTGGAAAATGAGTTTAAAAGTTTGTAGAAAGGTGGAAATTGTCCCCGAAACTTTTTGACACCCCTACTAAATAATATGCTTGCTTATTTCTAAGAGAAGGCTACAAAAAGTTTATGGAGATTTTCCATGATTTTCTCCTTCCATTTTCCATGAATTTCGTTATACTCTTCTGTGTCTTTCAAATTTTATAGAATACTTCTGAAGTTGATGCCAGAAAGACTGTGAAACTTGCCTTTGGATGTAGAGTGGCTAAAGCCAACAAAGGAAACGGTGCGGTGACTGGGCTGAAAGGAGGACTTAAAAGGGAAACTAGAGGAGACCAAATAAAGCACTATCGTGAGATGTACAAAAAACGTGCGAACATTGGGAAACCAAGAAGGAAGAACACACTCTGAGTATCTCAAGCTGAAAGAAATAGGGGGAAAAAACAAGTCCTAAAGGCAATAACTTAGGATTCTATGGGCAGAATATTGAGCAATATAGAAAGCATCAAAAGAAGATGGAAAAAAAACACGCTGTTACTGTACAAGAATTGATTAATGGTCATCCCCTTGAGGAGGTAGTACCCCTGGGTAGGTTTCAAACGCTGGTTATGAAGCATAAGGCCATTTGAGCCACCTAAAGACTGCGAAAAATTAGGTATGATTTAAAAGAGATTGAAATGTGATACACAATACTTGGCCCAGATTTAAGTGTTTAATAGGTTCCTAATCCTTATTCTTTCCTTCTCCAACTGCTGTACAAAGGATTTAAAAAAAAACAACAAACCAAAAACAGGGCTCTGGGGCAGAAAAGGATCCTGTCCAGACCAGGAAAAGTCAGGTGCAATGAGTAAGTCTGAGTCTGAGGCCAAGCCGTGCTTCCCCATGTCAGTGTTTAAGCGTCAAGTCCATGTGTAACTGGCTTTTTGCTTATGAAGAGAAATATCTAAGAACATATCCAGGAATTCAATGGAAAAGAATACTTTACTTCAGAAAAACAGTACAAATAAGACTGACCGGAGAGGACTCTTACTTCCAATTTGTTAATGAGAGCATATCTCTAATCTCTACGTCCTCTTCTTATGACTTGTTTAGAAATTGCCCCCAGCGGTTTTCCGGAAAAGGCTTGAATTTCTTTTATTGTCAGAAGACCTACAAGGTGACATTCCAGAGGACATCCTGAAGGTAAGGGGTCCCTCCTGGAGACTTCCGCCCACGTTGGCCGTCACTCAACCAACTCACCTTCCAGGGACTCAGCAGAGTCGTGGCCCAAAGATCTTAATTGAATTTCATTCTCAAGCAAGACCAGCCTCAATAGAGACCCGTCAAATGAGAGGTTAGACTCAGGATAAGCTTATCTGGTCTTGGAAATTCTCAGAAGTGAATTGTCCAGCAGCACTAAGAATAGTTGGGGCTTGAAAATATGTTTTTCTCCCTTTCATATATAAGGCACGTCTAAAGTGATTTAAGTCAGGCATTTGAATCTTCCACGTCTAGTTGGTAGGAAGAGTCAGGAGGGAATTGAGTTTATATGTATGCATGTTGTTGAATGCCTCTTCTAGAATAACAGATGTTAAGGTTAATTCCATAGCAACCTCCCAGCACAAGATTGACACTAAGTGACAGAGACCACTTACTCCTTAAGTGTACCTGAGTCAACACTTGCTTTCTTCATGACCCTGCCACCTGTTGATGAAAGACATATTTCCAGGAACATACGCTAGGAACTGTCGCTTGTCAGGGAATTAGGGCTTTGCGATCCATCTCTGTGGCAGAGTGACAAGGCCATTGCGCGCCCCCTGTGGGCACAGTGCCAAAGTATGGTCTATAACCTCCCCCTCCACCCACGCCCTGCCAAGGAAGGAAAGCCTTTGAGCTTTCTGCCTTAAGGCACTGATAGCCTAGGAGGGATGGAAGGACAGCCTGACACCAGACCATCTTACTAGGTGCTCAGGTGCTGTTGAGTGGGCTGCAACTTACAAAGACAGAGAGACGTCCTCTTTGGACATGTCAGGAGAGACCAGAGGACATCATGCTGGTAGAGTAGAGGGTCGGGGAAAAAAGGGGAAGGCCATCAAGGAGATGGGTTGGCAGTGGCGATAAGAGCGGGCCCAGTATTAGGAGCAGGCATTGTCTTGCTCTGTCGGGTACAGGGTTGCAATGGGTCAGAACCGACTCGGCGGCTCCTCACAACAACAGAGCCCGAGCCATCCTCAAGGTCCCTGTTAGCTTTCAACCCTTCAGAGCCGTCACCGTGTCGCTGACCCACTAGCCACTAATTTTAAGAACCCAGGAAGCTCAGGAAAGAGGGAGGCTTGGGAGGCTGGAGGTACTGGAGCAGTCATAAAGAAAAACTCTGGATGAACTAGACCTTACCGTGTGGCTAGCCTCTGGGGTAGAACAGAAGTTAACAGCTGGGACACCATGCTCTAAAAATAAAAACTAAACTCAAATGGCATCTCATGCTGTTTGGGGACCTGCCTCGGCTGGCTAGCGGATTCCCTGATCTAAATCAGCAATGTACATTTTAGAGGCAGCAAAGTGGGACCAGCTTGAACGTGGATGTGGGCTTGGGCAACTGCGTTCCTCTCTCGTTGCCTCGTTTTCTCACTTGTCAAACACGGGCAAAAGCAAGATCTTCTTCTTAAGGATAATGTAGTGACTCACTGCACTTTTTTCTGTACAAAGAGTGGCACACAGTAAGTGGCACACAGCAACTCACTGCTACGATGTGTTTGCAACTGCTACTATTAATAAATGTAGGCCAGAAAAGAGGGGAGGGGGCAGACATTCAGGTCTGCAAGTACTGATCTTCTACAACTGCTCGCCGCTCACCATCCCTCTCTTTGTTCTCTGTTTAGGAGCTTTATGAGGTCTTAACACAAGGGGCAGCCGTCCCCAGGCCTGATGGAAGTCGGAGGTGGTCCCCTCGGCTCAGCGCCAATGCTGTCTCCGCGCTCTGGGGTCTTCTGAGGCAGGCTCCCCAGCCGGCGCAGGCCCTGCTGGAGCTGCTGCTTGAGGAGCACGACAGCTCTGGCCCAGGGGGCTGCTCTCTGCAGAGGACCCTGGTGGCCCTCATTCACGAGGCACTGAAGGCGTGGCGGGGCCCTGACGCTGGGCCCCCTGGACTGGCAGATGCCATCTACGGAGCCCTGCGGACTCTGCGCTGGCCCGCCGAGCCACCCGGGCCGGAGTGGCGCCTGCTGTGTGACAGCCTGCTGGAGGCCTGCAGGGCGGAGGGGAGTCCCCTGCAGGAGGAGCGCCTGCTGAGCTGCTTGCTCCACAAGGCTGGGCGAGGCCTGCTGTCCCTGTACGGCCATGCCTTCGCAGAGCAGGCCACCGAGCATACACCGGGGGCGTCAGCCGCCCGGAAAGGTGTGTCTCCCTGCCTGCTTCTCCATATGCCCAGAGCTGCCTTCGTTCACTTAGTGCAGCTGTCACAGAAATACCCCAAATGGCACCTTTGAAGAGAAGGCACAGATTGAGAACTCAAACCCGCTGCCAGCACATCACTTCTGACGCACAGGAACCTGCAGGGCAGAGGAGAGCCGCCCCTGTAGGTTTGCGCGGCTGTAACCCTGTGCGGGAGTAGACAACCTCCTCTCTTCCAGAGGGGCTGACCTTGCTGCTCACAGAGCCTTGGTTTCCGGGTACCTGTCGTGGACTGACATTTCCAGTCCAAGGCACTGCCTCTCTGAGAAGGGGCTCTCCATCAACTTTAGGGGACAGACCCTTGTCTCTCTAGCCTGCTAGTCCCAGCCTCTGTGTCAAAGCGACTCTTTATTTTTGTTTTTGTTTTTTAATTTTTGGCATCACCGCCCTGGTGGGAGTAGGAAGCCCAGCATTGTTCCTAGAGAACTGCTGCTGGATTTGAACCGTCAACCCTGTGGGCCGCAGTCCCACACACAACCACTGTGCCACCAGGGCTCGGCCCAAATTTGCTCTTTTTATCACTCAAGAGAGACGGAGTTGAGGGCACAACCCCATACTGACATGACTCCTTAAAATAACAAATAACACCTATTTCGAATGGGGTCACATCCACCGATTAGGATTCCAGTACATAACTGGGGAGGGGGCCCATTGCCGTTCCTCTCAGGGATGTATCTATTGGAATTTGATCATTCCAACACACCCAACCTCTCGGGAGTTTCTCTGAGTCAATAAAAAAGCATAGAAAACACGATTCAAGTGTCCAAAATCACAGACTCACATCCCTTAGTTTGTTAGGAGTGGACTATTAATCATAGTCTGTCTCCACCCCCACCCTCAGCCACTTCTCAGGTGAAAGATGAAACTGCCTGCTCCCATAAAGAGTGATGACCTCAGATACCCCTAGGGACAGCTGTCTGCCCTTGAGTGGACGGGACTCAATGGTCGGTCATAGGAGTCGGATGGGTTCGTGGCAGGGAAAGTTTAGGGAAAAAGGGCTCTTGGCTTGCCGGTAACCCTCTCTCTGCTTTGATTTCCAGCCGCCCTGGATCATCCGGATCCCGAGCGGGCAATGCTAGCCCTGTTCTCCAATCCCGACCCAGCCCAGGCTTGGAAAATGACATATTTCTACTGCCTGAGCCACAGCAGGCACTTCCTTGAGCAGATTCTGGTAAGGCCAGTCCCGCAACTCCCTCCCTTAGAAGTCCCCCAGGGCTCTCACTTGCTCCTTTCTGCTCCATCCCTTGATCCAATCAAAGACACCCAGACAGTGGTGAGACCTTTAGTTCCGTCCAGCCCGCACTCCCTGGGCACAGATGAGTTGGAGAGGCAGGGTGGGTCCTAGTGAGAAGGACAGTTCTTGTGGGTGAGCCCTTTGGTCAGAATGAAGATGCTGCTGAGCCCCGGTGGCGTAGTGGTTGAGTGCGGGACTGCGGACCCTTGGCTTGGCGGTTCAAATCCAGCAGCAGCAAGGCTGGGCCTCCCACTCCCACCAGAGGGCAGTGATGCCCCCCCACCCCACCCCCCCCAAAAAAAAAAAAAAAAAGAATGAAGATGCTGGACATGGTTAAGCTGTTGAGAGGTATTTGGAAGGAAATGACAGTGGCAGCAAGACGCTGCCTAGTCACAAGGGAAATTGCATAACTGTGGCCTTTCCCTTCCCTTATGACAACTGAGCTTCATGATCCAAACTCCCTTCCTTCAGTCCATTCTAGCTCCGAGCCCCCCTGTAAGACAGAGCAGAACATCCTTGTGTGTATTCAATGCTAGAAATCTTTTCAGGAACAGAAAGCTTCGTCTTTCTCGCAAGCAGCAGCTGGTGGTTTCGCATTGCTGACTTGGTAGATAGCCCACTCATAAGCCACTATGCCACCAGCACCCATCGTCTGTGCTGTGATAATAAGAGCTGGGGTTTCAGCAGGACCCAGTCCCTGATTTCCAGGGGCTTACACCCCAATGTTTTCATGAACATTTCTTGTACTCTGATTGTTAGAAACCTCCCTGCTAAACAGACAGCTTTTTACCCCAGTGATCAACAAGATGGAATTTGTCCTTCCCAATCTGCATAGCTGCTTACAGCCAGCTCTTTTGGCTTACAGGTGACAGCGCTCACGCTACTGAAAGAGGAAGACTTCGCCAGCCTGGGCTGCCTGCTCGATGGAGAATTCAGGCCCCTCAGTCGGCTGCTTGTCCTTCTGGGCTGGACCCACTGCCAGAGCCTCGAGTCTGCTAAGAGGCTGCTGCACACACTTCACGGGACCCAGGTGACTCTGTCTGTACCACCTGTGTTGCCCCAGAAAGAAATGCTGTGGGGCTCTGAGCTCAGAATCAAGATAAGGTCCTGAAATTGGTCAGTCTCCGTCCGACCCCACATGCCCGAGTCAGCATCTCTTTCTTCTCCCTCTTCCACACAGGATCAAGACTGCGACAAGCTCCTCAGGGAAGCCTGTGATGGGTTGTGGGCTCACCTGGAGGTCCTGGAGTGGTGTGGTCAGCAGAGGAGGTCAGAACCCATGCAGCCCGCTCCCTTTCACCTTGGGACGTGCTGGAGATTGGCTTCTAAGGCATTCAAGACATCTGTCACCTTTAATGTTTGGGGTTGATCAGCAGTTCATAATTATTCCAGCTGCTAATGTAGGCAAGAACTGCAGGTAGCAATTAGCCTCCCTGTAGCCACAAGGTGATAAACAGAGGAGGCTCCCAAAAGATGCTGATGATAAAAAGAACAAGCACTCACAAATCCCGAGCACTTAGTATTGGCCAGGCACTGCTTTATGCCCTTTCCATGGATGGTTTCACTGAAGCCTCGCGATTTCCCATGGAACAGAACTTGAGATTATCCTCAATTTGAAGGGACAGCCAAAACCAGAGATGCTAGTCACTTGCCCTAAGGGTTACAGATAGTTAGTGGGGGCCTACCCTCTTGGCCTTGTGTGAAGTGTGCCAGACCCTGTGCTTCCCTAGATCTGGGTCCTGATTGTTGGTCCCTCACTCACCTCGCCAGCACTTCCTAAAGTAAAGCGGGTTGGGGAGCCCTTATAACCAAAGTAAAACCAGGGAAGATTCTGTCATGTCAGCTGTAGACTAGAAGGACTGTAGATATTAAGAAGCTTAATCTCAGGTCCTTTCTAGACCTGCTCAACCAAAAGGCACTTTCGAGGTTCTTTCTAGACCAGGAGAGCTAAGTTCATGGATGTACTTTGCACAGGGTAAATAAATATGTTCCATCTCAGACCAGCTACAATCCAGATCCAGGAGGGGGGGCCTCTGAGACCATGGACCAGAGAGAAAGAGCAAGAGAGAATAGAGATGAGCTTCCACCCCTGTCCTCTCCGCTTTCTCTTTCAGCAGCCCCATTGCAGAGAGGGAGCTCCTGTGTCATCTGCATGGTGGAGACAGCCACTCCGTGCTCTATTCTCTCCATCACCTAACCAACCTTCCAGCCCTCAGGGAGGAAGATGTTCTCAAGCTGTTAGAGAAGGGGCCAGCCAAGGACCCCCAGCAAGAGCTCGGTGAGCTGGTGAGAGAGTGGCTAGAGCAAGATGCCCTGGCCCATTCCTTCCGGCATAAGATTTACCTCCAGGTGATGTCCGGGATCTGTCAAGTTGTCATCCAACAAGTTAGCTCTGTTGGCCTCAGACAGATTAGGGGGCATGGGAGCATTTCTCCTCTGTCTTGGAGAGTCACAGGGAATCCCAAGAGCACAGTTCCCTCTCCCTTGTCCTCATGAGGCCATCTCAGAAGTCAGTGACAAATGCGGTAACAGTCGGTAACCACCTCCTGAATTCATAGCATGGCCCCTATCATACGTATAGAAATTTTGTGTGAGAATCCATACCTCACTGTTTGTTTGTTTTTTTAAATGGTTCTAGTGACAGATAACCTCATTTGCCATGCAATTTAATTGCTCAGTCATGAAGATTTGTGAAATCATCACCACAATGAATTTCTGAACATTTTCTCATAATCTCCCATCACCCCTTTCCACTCCCTCCATGCACCTTGGTAATTATCAATGCAGTTATTCTCTTTATAGATCTATCCTGGGTTTCATATACAGGTAATCATACAAAACATAAAGAGGAAGCAAATAAGCAAACAACAAAATCCAATGGCTAAACAGAACACGTAAACCTCAATCAAAAAGAAAGCAGAAAATATTAAAATAAGAAAAAATACAGAATGAGTCAAAAGGGAGATCAAATTATAAGGTATCATGTTTAACTTATGCACATCTGCCATAATCGACTTTACAGTACACTCTGATAGCACAGTAATTCACATCCCTGGATTATGATCATTGGGTATTCTTTGGAAGCTGAATCCATGTGGATTTGGCACTTCTACACACCGAGTGTTCACAATTTGAGCTTCTGATATACCATTCCCATCTTTGAATTTTGATTTTATTATTTACAGTTCTTGGATCACACAGGTTGGTTTGCTTCTCCCATGCTTCACATTTTATGCTCCCTCCCCATCTCATCATATTCGATTGCCCCAGTAAACAAGGGAATCATAGTGTCTCCAACTTCAGCCACAGCGCCCACAGACGCCTGCCCTTGAGAGAAGCAAACATTCTTACCGGGCAACCGGGGATTCCCAGCCTGGGTGGTCCTCTAATCTATTAGCAAACTGGATCTAATAGTGTCGATTCCTCGATTTAGTATTGTTGCTCTTATGTGTTAGTGAATTGGAAAACCAGCATTACTAAATTCCATATATTTTTCTTGTTTTTCTGAAAAGGTAGGCAACTTGATTCTCAGCTCACATAGAGAACTGGAGCTGGAGCTATAAGTAAGAAAGCCTCTGAAATGAGGTTTTAAATCTGACTCCTATTGACCCACCACCAGAGCATGAACTTGGAACAGTCAAAAGAAACAGTTGTAGAGCCAGCATTAGGGTCATCCAAGAGGAATCCAGGGTGCAGAATTACAGGGATCATGCAATAGCTGACAAGTCCCAGCCTGAGCGATAAAGCCATGTGGAGGTCAGTGTCATAGAACAACACTGATGGTGGTTTTTTTTTTTTTTTTTTTAAGTCAGGAGAAGCAACTGTTATGAAATCTTATATAGAAACAGGTTTGTTACAGCATGATACTAGCAAAGTATCTCTAACTCATCCAGTGCCCACTATAGGCAATGTGGTTCAGTAAGTAACTTGGTGCCCATTCAGTGGAACCATATGCAGCCTCAGAAATTCACTTGTGAACCTAATCTAAGGTTTCTGTTTTAGTGGGGGTTTTTTTTAGTGGATTTTTAAGGAATAAAATTGCATTGTATATAAGATGACATTGCATTCAAATCAGACATGCATACATACACCTGCCTCTGGAAGGGGATAAACTGGAATGGAACAGTGGTTGTGAGCAGCAAGTTGGACTATGGGGAATTTTTCCCACCTACTTTTTTCCCCTTTACTACATGTAATGCTTGTTCTTTATTAAGCAGGTGGGACCTTTGTCCTGGGAGAATTTTAAGGCGGTGAGGAAACTTGGGCACTGTCAAGATGACACTGCCCTCCCTTCTCACTAACCCCCCCCCTCCAAAAAAAATTAAGAGCAATTCTCAATTAGAAAACAAGTATAAAGGATTTCAACAGAGTTTGGGGTTTTTCCCCACTCTCTGTTTCCGGGCTTTCTTAAAACTATCAAATGTTTAAAACCCACTGTCTGCAAGTCACGGCCAGCCCACAGTGACCCCATCGAAGAGGAAGAAGTACCCCATGGGTCTCTGAGACCGCAACACCTTCCAGAAGCGGAAAGCCCCGTCTTTCTTCTGGGAAGCAGCTGACGGTTTCACCTGCTGATCTTTTGCATCATAGGCCAAGCCCCAACCGCTCTGTCACCAGCCTCCTTAAGTGAGAGGAAAAATCAAGTCTCCACTTCTCACTTCTCTGCCACCACTGCTGTGGGTGACTTCTTCCCCTGGAGCCCACCAGGCAGGGGCCTCCAGACCTGAGCCAGCTCAGCAGGAACCCTCAGTGTGGGCTGGGGCCTCACAATTGGGTTCTCGGGGTTATCTCGTTGGAGGCTTGGAAGGACAGGGACCAAATTCGCTGATAAAGTTAACTCCACCAGAAGGAAGTCACTTGTTGAATGGGCATGGGACCTGTGTTGAATAGACATGTAGAGGCAAAGGTGGAAAAAGTAAATGAAGGATGTTGACAGGTGATCCATGCACACTGGTAGTGGTAGGGGTTATGTGTTGGCTGATGGACTGCTAACCTCAAGGTTGTCGGTTCTAAACCACCAGCCACAATAAAGATTTACAGTCATAGAAACCCATGGAGGAAGTTCTACCATGCATCATAGGGTCACTATGAGTCAAAATCAACTAATGGCAATGAGTTTTGAGAAAAGCAATATTGAGGAGCGGAAAGGTCTGGAAAGAGAGCATCTTGCCTGGACAGGGGGGAGGCGGGAGGAGAGCCTCATGGTCTGCCCACCAGGGCAGGATCTGTGGACTTGGGCCCTACTCGCAGGTCACGCCTGGAAGAACCAACTGAAGTTCTGCCTGTTTCTCTCTACGATTCAGATGTAGCTGATGGCCGGGTCCCTGACCACCTGGGCCAGAGTCAGAGCCTGACACTCTACCAGGGCTTCTGTGCCATGAAGTATGCCATCTACGCCCTCTGTGTGAATTCGCACCAGCACTCCCAGTGCCAGGACTGCCAAGAGGGTGCCTCTGAGGACCTGGCCTCGACCTCTGAACCAGTGAACAACTTACCCTCCGCCCCAGGTACAGCTCTCGTGCCCCTTCCCCGTCCCTGAGCTCCCAGCCAGGTCCACGAGGCTTCAGGGTGGGCTTGTTCTTATTGTACCCAGAAATGACTTCACCTGTTTCCTGGTTTCTCTGAATCAATGGGGCTGTAAAGAAAGCAACTAATCTGCCTAAATTCTAATGGAGTATGATCATCTTTTTTGTTTGTTTATTTGTTTGGGGGCACCACTGCCCTCTGGTGGTGGGAGTAGGAGGCCCCAGTCTTTGCTCCTGTTGAGCCGCTGCTGGAATTGAACCTCCAACCCAGTGGGCCGCAGTCCCGCACACAACCACTAAGCCACCGGAGCTCAGCCGAGTATGATCATCTTATGCAGTATTTTCTAACACTTTTTTAACTACAATAAGAAAAACCTTTCACGGAATAGAGGAAAGAACTAGGAGACAAAGGGCATTTACAGAGATCTAAAAGCAGGCATGTAAATATATATGACAGGGAAATAGATCTATGTGCATTTATATATGGGTTTAGTATTAAGGTAGCAGATGGACATAGGACCTCTACTCAAGTCCTCCCTCAATGCAAGAACAGTTTGTTCTGTTAAACTGGCATTCTGTGATGCTCACCTTCCTGACACTTTTGCTGAAGACAAAATGGAGCAAGCAAATGTGAAGAAAGCCTATGGTATCTGGCTATCAAAAAATAGAGGTCTGGAGTCCTAAAGGCTGGAAGATAAACAAGGGGCCATCTAGCTCAGAAGCAACAAAGCCCACATGGAAGAAGCAAACCAGACTCTGTGATCACGAGGCGTTGAGTAGAGGGAGGGGGAGAAGGGGGTAAATATCAAGGGCTCAAGTAAAAAGAAAATGTTTTGAAAATGATGATAGCAACAAATGGATGATGCTTAAAACAATGGATGGATGGATGGATTATAATAAGAGTTGTATGAGCCCCCAATAAACTGATTTAAAAAAGAAAAAACAGTACAGCTTCACCGGGATGTGCCATGATTTGAGAGTACTTATATACGAGTATATGTGTAAGAGGGGGGCTTCAAAAAGTCTGTGGAAAAAAGAGAATGGAAAGATCCTGGGAGTTTCCACATTCGAGGGGGCACCCAAAGGAAACTGAATTGGCGGAGTTCTTGCTCAGGGAAAATGCTGCAGAAACTTGTGATGTCGAACACAACTTACAAGGACAGCGCTATGGAAAAAGCTCAAATGTGCAAGTGGTTTTCACATTTCCAAAAAGGGGAAATGTTGGCTGATGACAAACCTCATTCTCAATTTCTCAATCCGACGAAAATATTGACTCATAGTGCATTTGGAGTTGGTTTCAGCAGGCCTGATTGTTAAACAAGCTTTCTATTTGGAGGTTCTGAAAAGATTGCCTAACAATGTGTGACAGAAAGGACTGATTTGTGGCAGACAGGAACTGGTTTTGCCACCACAGCAATGCACGTACTCACACAGCCACCTCAGTGCGCCAGGTTTTGGCAAAACAAAAACAGCATGCCTCTCTTGCCCATGCACCTTACCCACTTGACCTTGCTCCATGCAACTTCTTTTTGTTTCTAAGAATGAAGAGGGGCATAAAAGAATAGCGATTTGAGGAAGTACAAGAGGCAAAGAAAAAAGCGATGGAGGTGTTGTCAGCCATCCAAAGAGATGAGTTTGAAAAATGTTCCCAAGAATGGAATCACAGATTTGGCAAATGTATTAAGTGTCATGGGGAGTACTTTGAAGACAATAAGGTTGTTTTGTAAAACACATTTAAATGCATAGCTTTGGGGGGATACCCCCTCATGTGATACATAAACTGAAACCAAGTCTTAGGAAGCAATACTTACCTTGCTGAGGGATAACCCTTGTTTTGTTGGGGGCCTGTAACAAAAAGAAATTTATTTTCTTACGGTTGGACTGCTAGAAGTTTGGCTTTGGGGCACCAGGTTTTGGGGAAAGCTCTTTCTCTCTTGGCCCTGAAGGAGGGAAAACATTCTGAATGATTTTCATGTTCGACTTCTTGTTCTGGAATCAATCTCATGGTTGTCAGATAGCGATTGAAACATACCAACCTAAAGTCGTCTTTTTCTCTCATTTTTCATCCCATCACTTGCCTTCAGTGACGAGTAGTCAGGGCTCTCTTCTGACTTTGAAATAGACCCTGACCTCTGAGCGTGGCCATGCCTCACCTCCCAAGTGTGCATTAGGAGACTTGACTAGCCAGTGGCAGCTTTGGGGTACCAAAGCATGAACACAGAATGAGGGGAAAGGAGTCCCCGTGCTCTCATTCCAGAACTGCACAATGAAGTCCTCGTCAAGAGATAGAGAGTAATGTAACACTACACAAGTTGTCCCCAAAAGACAACTGTCCAGTCAGCCGCCCTGTGAGTGAAAGTGTTTTACACAGAGACACAGCGGAGCTGTCCCCGAGCCACAACCCCTCCCCCTTTCCTGCCTGTTCAACGCGGTACTTGGAGTCATCCTCAGGTACCAAAGAGGGGTGTGCCAATGTCGACATCTGGGAAGGAAAGCTTCTCACGGCTGCTTCTCTGTCTCTCCTCTCTCCGCCTCCTCTCACGTTCACGCTCCCGGGTTTAGGTGCTTCCGGCCTCTTCTCCACATACCTGGCCAGGTGCCAACAGTACCTGTGCAGTGTCCCCGATCCTTTGTGCCTGGAGCTGCTGGAAAACCTCTTCTCGTTGCTGCTCCTCACCTCTGCGGATCTCCACCCAGAGCCTCACATGCCTGAGGATTACGCGGAGGAGGAGGAAGTCGAGCGGCGGAGCAGCGCGGGGGTGCGGTCCCCCTCCGAGAGCCCGCAGCACACAGCGCAGCCCGAGAGGAGGCCTGAACGGGGTTCCCTCGGGATCCCCAGAAGCCTTGCTCGTCCTCTTCCAAGCTGTGTGACGCCAGAGCCCAAAGGTCCTCCCGGGCACAGCTGTTTGGACCTGACGCACTTGACTGCTGGGGTCAGTGGCTTCCTGGCGGACGAATTCGCACTGGGGGCCTTCCTCCGACTTCTCCAGGAGCGGCTGGATGACATCACCAGCCACGTGGCCCTGGAGAAACCCAAGCCGCCGGAAGGCCCGGGCAGCCCGGGAAGCAGAGATGGGCTGCCGGGCCGCCTGCACCGGCTGTCCAAGGTCCTCTCTGAGGCCCAGTGGAGATACAAAGTGGTAACCAGCAACCAGAGTGCCGGTGAGAAAGGGAACCCCCCCGTCCTTCCCCCCCCCCCCAACCCCATGCCCGGAGCTGGTGGGTCCAGACGGTGGGGAGGGAACGAACCCCTCCAGGAGCCCGGGAAAAAGACAGGCAGGCGTGGGAGTCCCCCATAGTTCACAGAACGCCGGGCTGTGGCCCCGAGTCCCGGAACCAGACCTGCGCTTTCCTTTCTACCAGTTGCCCTAGGAAGAGGGTCAGAGCTGCATCAGCCCCTCGCCTATATGATCCTGTGGGGTTTGCTATTTCAGAGGCTCATCTGACACCCTCCCGAAAGTACCACCGCCCCGTGCCCACACGGAACCCCAGTCTCCGCAGGGCTCGTCGGCCGAGAAGAAGCCGGGCAGGTATGCTGAAGAGTTTCCTCCCCACAACTTGTCCCCACACTGCAGGGCAGCAGGATATCGTCACCTGCCCTAATAGTGTTTTATCATAATCACGTGGTCAGAACAAACAAAAGTGGTCTGAGATGATCCTATTTCAATTACCCCTAACTCCTGCTATCAGCTTCTCACAAACCCTCCCCCAAAACGCGCATGCCCACCAGCAAGATTGCCCTTTTCTCAGTGGTTCTTAACCTGTGGGTCTCGACCCTTTGGGGAATCCAATGACTTTTTCACAGGGGTTGCCTGATCATAACAGTGGCAAAATTATAGTTAGGAAGGAGCGATGAAAGTAATTTTATGGTTGGGGTGGGTCACCACAACATAAAGAACCGTATTAAAGGGGCACGACATTAGGAAGGTTGAAAACCACTGAGCCACAGAGTTGTATCATAATAGATCAGAGAACTACGATTTGCATTTTCACTTATATCCTTTCATATGCTAGAGATGTATCATTTTCTGAGAACTTAAAAATTTTTCCCTTGGTAATCCAGTGTCATATGAGCCTGCCCATTCCCAAACCCCACTTCCCACCCCCTTTTGTAGGCAGCGCTACAATCAGCAATGGGGTGGAGGTCATGCAGAGTTATATGAGTCCTCCGTAGGACATGTACCCCGCAGGAAAATTGTGAGGTCAAAGATGCACAGATATCAAACATAGGAATAACAAATTGCCTAAAAACAAGGAACCATTTCTTTTTCTTTTTTTTTTTTGTTTTGTTTTGTTTTTGTTTTTGTTTTTTTTGGGGGGGCATCACTGCTCTCCAGTGGTGGGAGTAGGAGTTCCAGCCCCCCTGCTGGAACTGAACCTCCGTCCCAGTGGGCCGTAGTCCCGCGCACAACCACTTCGCCACTAGGGCTCAGCCCACAAGGAACCATTTCTATCCCCACCAGCTGTATCGGCATGTCTATTGCCACCTACCTTCATGGACAATAACTGCATCAGATTTTCCTCCATCTTTTCTGATACCTATGTGGAAAACAGTACATTATTACTTCACTATTACTTTTGGAGTTAATTTTTCATGTACTTAGGGTGACATGTAGGCTTCCTATTCCTGGTCAAGGCCCAGTTTTCATTTTGTTTCCTCTTGTTGGGTTTTAAGACGCGTCCTACAAATTAAGGACTTAGCAAACTGCCCATGTGGCTGTGAGACAAGCAACAGGTGTCGCAGTCACCAAGGTCTTCTCGTCCTCAGACACCGTTGACCTTGGCCTCAAGCTGACCCTGCGCTTCCTACCCCTTACGGAGTCGGTGACTGATTTTCTCCCTCCTCCTCATCCATCTAGATGGCCGGGAGAGAGGGTGTGATGCATCCCTGGAGAATACCAGTAGTGAACTGAGCACCAGTACTTCAGGTATGGGTGATGACAGTTCCGAGCAGCTGCTGCCTGACGCGGAGCAGCTCAACCTTTGGGTTCTGCAGACAGCCACACAGGGCTCAGCAGAGAAAGGGGAAGTGACTCCTTTACTGGAGCAGAGAGCAATGGGTGTGAGGCCCAGGGAGCTCTGGGGACTCAGCCCTGCATGCACACAGAAGAGCACTGGTCTGCCCTCGGTGTGAAGGAACCAGAAAGCCCCATTGATAGACCTTCCAGAGAAGGCCTTCGATGAGGAACGAGTGGGTGGGAGGTGAGAACGGCAGAGTTTCTCTTGACTTCCTGGCTCCCTCCTGCTTATGTCCCCACAGAGGGAAGTCTGAGCACTGTGTCTGGGCGGAACGAGCTGGAGGGCCGGGTGCAGCCCCAGCCTCAGAGTTCATTCATCCCCATGATGTTCTCCCCACCCGAGTCACTGCTGGCCTCCTGCATCCTCCGTGGGAACTTTGCGGAAGCCCATCAGGTAAGACCCTGAGAGCTAGGCCGTGCCATGTCATGTACAGGGGGGTAAGTCGGCCCCCAGCACGCTGTTGCCCCTTAAACCTTGGGTGAAGCTCAAAGGCAAATTCATCCAGTGCCACATACTTGGGAGGTCACCAACCGACGAATGGAGAAGCAGAAGGGAGTGACCACGTATGGCCCAGTCCTTAGCACTGTGAATTTAGAGACCCAGCCGGGAGGACATTCAAGAAGTTGAATCCTTTGAACATGAACAATGTTTTAACAAGATAAATGAGACTCTTCAGCCACTTTCCCACCACTCTGAAAAAAATGAAATATTTGTGTTTCTCTCTTTGTTTTCCCGCTCTGAACATGGATGTTTTCAGAAAGCTGGGGGGAAAAGCCAAGACCCACCAACACTCATTGCCAGCAAGTGACTTCCAGTGCACAGTGACCCTATAGGGTTTTCCCAGAGCTCTCCGTCTTTGTGGGAGCAGATGGTCCCAGCTTTCTCCCTCAGGGTAGCCGGTGGATTGAAACTGCCGACCTTGCGGTTAGCTGTCCAGCGGGGCTTCTCATGGAGCTCAAAAGCACGGGGTCATTTGTAATAAATAGGGTGTCCATTCAGAATACTGTAAGTATTGGGAGATGGAAGATTGGGCTTGTTCATGTTGGATAGGAAAACTAGTACGGGGACAAGTCAGAAAATCTAGCTCTCGAGACGCCTATCCTCATCTGCAAATTGCAGTTAAATACAATTCTCCTTTATCACAGGAATGTTAAGAGGATTGTAGCAAAGCTCCCAGAAATGCTAGAATCTTCTGTTGCTTAAATTTAATAGTCTAGATCCTATTAGACTTACGGCCTTAGGTTTACAACCTTTGGTACAGATCTAACACCTGCTGCTCCCTTAACTCATAGGTCTGAACTGTTACGAACTTAATTATTGAAGAACGAAATCCAGGTAGTGACATAATTCTCACTTAGCTTCCCTGGTCCTTTTAAATTCTTATCAACTTTAATGATAATGGTGGTTATTGTAATGGTCTGAGCAAGCTAAGACCCTGGCCAGTCTTTTTTGTGCCCAAATCCAGGAGAAGTAAGCAGAGAGCTCGCTGATGCTTTGCTCATAAACGTTCTCAGCTCATCTTTACCTCCTTGGGTCTTGGTTTGTTTGTTTTTTGTTGTTGTTTTTAATAAAAAAATTCTTTTTAGGGGGCTGAGCCCCGGTGGCGTAAGTGGTTGAGTGCGGGACTGCGGCCCGCGGTCATGGCAGTTCAAATCCAGCGGCGGCTCTCAGGAGCAGCGCTGGGTAGCTCCCACGACCACCAGAGGCAGTGATGCCCCCAAAAACAAACAAAAAAAAATCCTTTTTAACTTGGTTACAGAGTAACTTGTGCAGATGATAGGAAAATAACCAAGCCAGTAAGCAAGAAACTAAAATAAAGTTGAGCCCATTATGTAGCATAACCAATTTTGCAGATGTCCTATGTTGTCCTGTCAGGAGCCCTGGTGGTGCAGTGGCTAGCACTCAGGTGCTAACCAAAGAGGGATGATCCCAAGCCGTCAGGAAAGCCTGGCGAGCTGCCACCGTAAAGATGGCATCCATGGAAGCCCAACGGGCAGTTTGTCCCTGTCCCATGGGGTCAGTGAGTCAGAGTCAACATAGTGTTTTGCCCATGTTTTCTGAAACACTGTATGGCTTTTACACATGGTGGTGGTGGTTGTGGTTAGGTGCTGTTGAGTTGATTTTGACTCACAGTGGCCCTGTGTACAGTAGAATGAGATACTGCCCAGTCCACACCGTCTTCCTAGTTTGCATGTCTGAGTCACTGTGTCCATCTAACCACAAGTTTGGCAGTTCAAAGCTACCAGCCACTCCTGAGGAGAAAGACTTAAAGCGTCACAAAACCTGGATATACGTTCGTTATGAGTCAGAGTCCACTCAGAGGCAGGGACTTTGGGTTTTTGTTTGTTTATCTAACAATGGTTTGGTCAGGTAATTGCCCTTAACCATATAACCTATATCAAATGCCCTTCCATCCTCTGTAGACTGAGTATTTAGTTTGTCTCAACCTTTTAAGAAATCATGCCAAGATGCTGGCCTTAAGGGTTAAGTCTTTTGAATTGTTTCCTTAAGTCAGTTTCTCAACTTAAAAACAACTGTATCACAGAATATAAACATTATTCAATATATTTAACATAAATGTAAAATTAAAAATATAAGCCTCAAATAAAATGATTTTCTTAATTAAAAATATAAATGTACTTAATATAGAAATATTTTTAAAGCTCCATGACTTGTCAAATTGCTTTTCAACATCAATTGTAGCAATTAATCCAACGACCATTCCCTGAGAGTACACACTTCATGGTGGGGGTAGATACAATAGAATGTTAATGTTTCTTCAATTCCTTGGATCACTGTTGAAGGAAAACACTTTTTCAAAAGATAAGCCCATTATCTCATTCACTTTCCCACAAACTTTTTGAAGTCCCTTATGTGATGGTTGTATGCCCCCAATTTGATTACAGCCCACAGGGACCCCATATGACAGAATACAACTGTCCCAGAGGGCGTCCCAGACTGTACCCATGATGGGGCAGAGCGTCAGCTCTTTGCTGCTGGGGAGCAGCTGGTGGGTTTGAACCTTCCACCTTGTACTCAGCCACAGAGCACTGGGACCGTGACACCACCAGGGCTCCTTGTAGATGGGTTCGTTGTCCGTGTTTCCTCTTTTACATTGTCCACATCTCCTGCCCGTTCTCTACTGAGTCTTTTTTGGTTTTCTTAACTGACATTGCAGATATCTTTTTATGATTGACTCATACTTCTAAAACCTAAGGCTCTCTAGACCCTGCAAACGGAGATCTTCAAGCCATAGCTAATCATTGGCGAGATCTTATGTCACTGGCCTTGCCCCAACTGGGCACACATGCCCTTCCCTGCCAGCTCACCTTCCTCTCCGCCCCTCGGCAGGTGGTGTTCATGTTCAACCTCAAGTCCTCGCCCAGCTCCGGAGAGCTGATGTTCATGGAGCGCTACCAGGAGGTGATCCAGGAGCTAGCCCGAGTAGAGCACAAGATTGACAACCAGAGTGCAGAGCGGGGTAGCAGCACCATTCGGAGGACGGGCAGTGGCCGCTCAACCCTACAGGCCATTGGCAGTGCTGCGGCAGCAGGTCAGGCTCTCCTGCCACAGTAGAGGGTGAGGTAGCGGGGAGAGGAATGTCAGCTGTGGGAGCCACCACCTAAATCACAGGCCCAGCATGAACCAGAGCAGAAATCCAAAGCATGACCCCTGCTCTGAAGAAGAGGGGCCCTGACGTGGTTGTCATGGCTTTCCCACTGCGCCCAACATCCTTGATCATGGTGCTCACGTACTTGCCCTTGAGCTTCGACCGTGTGACCTAACTGATGAGCGCGGATGATAATTTGGAACTATGTTGTGTGGTAGGCACTTCCTTGGGCTTCGGGAAATGGTTACAATTTCTTTTTCTTCCCATATAATTATTCAGAGATAAAGTGGGTTACTTTTTTTCTGGTAAAGGTGGTAAAGACATTGCATTTCTGTCCCCAGCCGGAGTGTCAGATTTGAACCCCGGCAGCCCTGCCCACAAACTCATCTTGTCCTGATGTCCTAAAAGTGGGCCCTTGCCCTATCTTGCCACCCTGCCCACTTGTCTAAGCTCCACGGTGCAGGCTCACCATTGCACGTTGCCCCGAGACACTGGTGGCTCCCGCAGAAGCGTCCTTTGCCAAGTCTACAGAACACTGCACAGCTTCTCGGTTTTTACATAAGTGAGCACTGACTGCAAATACAGTTGTCTGCCTGTCCTGTCAAGCAGTTTAAATTGGAGGTCTTCTCAGTTACTGCACTCCATCCCCTCAGGTCCACTCCAGACATACTGCTCAGCCCGCTTCTAGATCCCTCACTCCTCTCCCTGTCTGAGGTCTCCCACGGTCCCCGTGTTTCCCACAGCTTCCTTGTCATTGCATTCTTGCCGTAAAAGTGGGCTATCAGGATGGGACCAGGATGCTAAAAGATAACTCCTGCAAAGGAGGTGTCCTGGGCAAAAGAACTTCACAGTGCTTCTCCTGTCACTGCCTCTCTTAAGAAAAACAGTGGTCAGATTCATTGTTACCCTTTGCTTTTTTCACCCCTGCTGGGTCTCCAGGCATGGTGTTCTACTCCATATCTGATGTGACCGACAAGCTGCTCAGCACCTCCGGAAACCCCATCCCCACGCTTCAAGAGGACTTCTGGATAAGCAGCACTGCGGTGGAGGCCAATGCTCCCCTGAAAGAACTTCTAGATGACCTGAGCCCCCCTGCCATGGCCACATTTGACCTCGCGTGCTCCCAGTGCCAGCTCTGGAAAACGTGCAAGCAACTCCTGGAAACCACCGAACGGCGTCTGAGCAGCAGCCTGGAGAGCCGGGGTGAGTGCCATCCGTGAGCCCAGTCCTTTCACCTTCACATGAGACGGTGCGTGGCCCAGGGGCTGGGGAAGCTGAGCGGAGAGAAGGGAGTTGGAGGCAGGGGGAAGAAGGACTTCAGTTCGAATCCGATGACAGCCACACGGTCTGTGTTGGGAGTCTTGCCTTCTCAATAGCCATTGCAATCTGCAGTCATCTGGGGAACTTCTGTTTTGCTTCATAGATAAATCCAAGAAAGAGTTATATATTTAAAAGTGACACAAGTGGGATTTGTACCGCTGAATCACATGCCCCACCCTCACCAGGTGGATCTCACCTTAACCTACAACCTGGGACAATTTTGGAAAACAGAGTGGATCACATCTGGGAAGGGAGAGTGGCACCTTGAGGTTAATCATCTCCCACAGTGTGTGTCTGTGAGTCTTACAAGAATCAGGACGTCAGAAGATATAGTTCCAGTGCCACACCTTCACACGCCCACCCCTGATCCATGTGTTGAACCTTGGAAGTACCTAACCCGTGGGGAAGAAAGGGGCATGCTCTGGCCCAGCCCTGTGGGGATGAGGCGGGGAACCGGTTGTGATCTGAACGGCCTGTCAGAGGTTTTGTAGGTAGGGGGTGGCCTGCTTGATCACGGGTGCAATGACTGCCCCCAATCAGGAAGGTGGGAGAAGAAGTAGTGCCTTTGATTGGCAGTACCAGGGACTGGCAGAGACCAAGAATCCTGCCCTCGAAGAAGGACTGCTTCTTAGAAGGCCACTCGAAGGACGGTCTTTTGAGAAGGAATGCTCCTGAGAAGCAAGGACAGCGAGAGCCTCGTCTCACCTGCTGTGGACACGTGCTGTCAGGAGGGGCAGTCCCTGTAGCAGGACAGCATGCTTGGTGAACAAAGGGGGAGGCCCTCAAGAAGGGGTCAGCAGCTGCCTCAAGGGCCCCACGGGGAGCGGACACTTGTAAAGGCGGCACACAGCCAGGCAGCACTTCACTCCGTTCTGCGTGGAGTGACTGTCACGTGGCCAGCTGACAACCACAGTGCCCCTGAGTGCCAGGCACTGGGCTGATCATTTGCCACCTAGGACTTCACCGAGACGCACAGGACTCCTGCAGGGCAAGGCGTAGCAGCCATTCGATTCTGATCAAGGAAGCTGTTTCCCCAGATAAGATGGCATCCACACATAGACCGTATATGGTTGTGTACTGCCAAGTTTTTCAGCACATTTTTAATGCTGTTTTTGTGGTGAAATCAGGTGCCTCAGCCGATATTTGGGTCGGCTTACACTCAAGTATATATGATAATATATATATACATATATATAGTATAAGCGCAATTGAATTTATACCAAGTACCTTGTCTGTTCCAGATAACCACAAGTATAGGGGGCACAAGAGCAATATGAAGTTGTTAGATAAAGTTGTTTATCGCTGGTCAAAATTTAAAATGTAGATGTCCAAAATTTAATGTCAAAAAATTAGATGTCAAATAAAAATATTACATAAAAAATTAAATAGATAGGTAAATAGATAAATAAAAAAAATTAGATGTCCAAAATTAAAAGGCGGTGCCGACTTACCGCGACCCTATTCTGGGAGCAACTGGCCCTGTGAGTGTCCTCCAAGGCTGTGGCTGTGTACCGAGTGGAGAGCCCCGTCTGTCTCTCTCGGAGCGGCAGTCAGCCTGGGGACTGCAGCCCAACAGGTTTCCGTGGCGTCACCAAGGCTCTTTGTCAAGATGTCCAGACCCCACTGAGGAGAGAATCCCAGGAGAGTTGCGACCTCAGCGCCAGTCCGTGGCGGAGAGCGATGCTGTGACAAACTCACAGAGACACCCACTTGGCATGGGACCGTGAGTGAAAGAGTGCAAGGAGGCTGCGAGGGCCGTCTGCCTAGGATGTCGGTCACCCTGTGAACCAGCCGGCTGGGCTAGCTCGGCAGGTGTGCCCCTCCTCCTTCCCGAGGCTGTGCACTCGGTGGAAGAGGACGGCCTTCCCCAATGGCAGAACGACTGTGCTCAGGTCAGGGGTATGTGAGCAGCTGCATTCCCTGCTCGAACCTGCGGACAAGCTCTCCATGGTGCAGGGAAGACCAGGACTGCCCCTTTCCCTAACCTCACAGGCATTCTACAGAAGCCAGCCCAGGACTCTCAAGCGGGAGAGGAAGGAGGTATGCTGGTTGCCACCCAAATGGCCCAGCGTCCACGACCCTGAAGAAAATAAAATGACGCCAATAAATACCGAGCCTCCATCTCCAAAAGCCTCTTTCTGCTGCATCACCCCCCTCCTTCATGTCCAGGTCGCCGGCTAGACCACGGGCTGCCCAGTGCTGACGGTATTCGAGGGTTCCCTGCTGTTCTTCAGCAAATCAGTAAGATTCTCAATTACCCACTTATGTCAGCAGGACAAGCTAAATCGGGTGAGTTGCTTTTCAAAGCACCTTTTATTTTCACCCGGAATTGGAGCGTTGGATCCGCGTCGTCAGGCTCCACACTTTCCCTCCCACCCGCTCCACACAGAGAACGGAGAGGAGAAGGGCAGCGGGCCCCCACGGCACAGCATCAGCGAGCTCCTCCAGATGTGCTGGCCCAGCCTCACCGAGGACTGTGTGGCCAGCCAGGTTACCCTCTCCCAGCAGCTTGAGCAGGTCCTTCAGTCATTGAGAGAGGCACTAGAGCGGCCAGGTAAGTGGCCAACACCCCCCACCCCACCCCAACTTCATCCCTACCCCCACCCACTTCCTCTCAGAAGTATAAATGGGCTGATGGCGGTGGGACACCCGGGGGCAAGCAACTGAGAGCGGAGGCGAACTTTGGAGCAGAGACTCAGGCTCCAGGACTGCATTCCACTCCCCCTCTCATCAACCAGCGTGTGTCTCAGAACCCACTCGCCACCTGCTGCCCTGCCTGTCAGATGAAAGGAAGGCTCTTACTCCGTTAGCTGATACATCTTTTTGTCCCTCTTGGGGACCATCCTGAGCCAGGGCGTAGCTCCCAGGAGAGACCCATGCTCTGCAGGACGCCCTTTCCAACCCAGGAGTCCCAGGCTGAGCGCAGAAGTGGGGTCAGGTGGCTGGCAAGTTGGTTCCGACTCAAGGCCACCCATGTGGCTGAATGAAACTGCCTCTGGGGTCCTGTAAATTTTTTAAGATTTTGATAGAACCCGATGGCCAGACGTTCTCCGGTAGAGCCGTCGGGGAGGTACAGGGGGGTGAACTGACAACCTTTCAGTTAGCAGACGAGCGCTTAGCCATAGCGCTACCGGGGGTCCTTGTACTTTGTGCCCTGATTTCTTCAGGCCACGCTCTTCCTCGGTGGCGTGTTAGGATGTTTATGCCTGCCACTAGGAATAGAGTGTACAGATTACAGGAGGGCCACCTCCCCCGACCCCCCACCTTGAAATGCAGTGAATGGGAGGCCTAGTTCACATGTACTTGTGGAACCTGGCCCAAACCTGGGGGCGCAGACTAAAGCCCGCATGCCTCCTCCCTCCACGACCCCCTCTCAGAGCCCAAGAGTACCCCACTCTCCTCCCTGGTGGAGCAGGCGGCCCAGAAGGCTCCCGAGGTCCAGGCCCACCCGGTGCGTGTCCAGACCCAGCTCCTTCAGAAGCACCTGAGTAGACAGAGCCCAGGCGGTGATGGCGGTGGCGGCAGTGATGGGCAGGCTGACTACGTGGGCACCTTCGTTGGTTATTGCAGCACCCTGGCGGCAGTGCTCCTGCGCAGTCTGAGCTCCGAGCCCGGTGAGTCGCACATGAAGGAAACGAAGTCGATGCTGGCCTGCCTGCTTCACAGACTGGGTTTAGGACAAGCACAAGGCCAGTAGCTAGACTAAGGCGTCCCAGTGATAGCAGTAGCGGGGGGCATTCCTTTACCAGGGTCTCCCGGCTTTCGCACCAGAGCCTGACTTGAGTGCCCAGAGTGCGTGTGGCCTAGAGGCTCTCAGGCCGAAGAGGGCAGCAGTAGGCTGTGGGTGGCCCCACCTGCCTCTGTAGTCCCTTGGTGCCCGAAGCTTCTGAGCAGTGGAGTGGGGGAGACACAGAGGAATTAGTGGCCATCATCAGCACGAGGTGGCGCCCCTTCAGCTGGACTGAGTCAGAGGTGGGCCCTCAAGTGCAGTCTTCATGATGACACAGTGCTTTCTACTGTAATTCTGGAAAGCATGGCTTTAAGCAGGGGTGTGTTAGTCTGGATCCGAGTAGACTAGAGAAACTCATCCAAGGAGACTCATGTATATGAGAAAGAGTTTCATGTTCAAGAGCAACTGACTATTGAGAAAACATCCCAGTCCAGTTCAGATCAAGTCCATCAGTCTGATATTAGTCTGATACTAAATTGTAAAGTACTCACCAGACTCATGAAACACATGCAATGATGCTGAAAGCAGTAAGGTCACAGGCCAGTAGGTGGAAGGACTTGTGGATCCAGTGCCAGCAGAAGCATCTCAGCACTGGCAGGTGTCTCCACATGGCTTCTTCAGCTCCAGCGCTCTAGCTTAGCTTCATATGTCTTGTCCACGGAAATGTCACCCAGGGAGTGAGCCTGTGTCCTGCATGCAGCGAGCTATTTACTTTCTTAGCGCCCCCCAATGAGGTCATCAAGCTGTAGTTTGATTGACAGGCTAAACTCCACCCCTTCACGCTGAAATCTCAAACTGACAACAGATTGTGTTACCACCATAAAGTGCACTGGGCGATACAGCCGAAGCTCATGTCTTTACCTTTGCAGATCAGGTGGCGGTCAAAGTAGGAAACCCCTTTGTCCTTCTGCAACAGAGCCCTTCCCAACTGGTGTCACACCTCCTGCTGGAGAGACAAGTGCCCCCAGACAGGTAGGATGTGGCTTCCACAGTGCCTTGATGTCATTCTACTCAAGACATCAGAGCCTCCTGACAGGGTGCCCAGGTGTGGGCCAGTCTCCCAGAACTTGCCCTTAATTTGCGTGTACTCTTAGATGCTATGTTAAACTTGAGTATTTTCCTCCTTGCCCACCCCGTGCCAGAATATTTATCCTGAAACTTCATTCTTCATGTGTAAAAGGAGGTCCACCCAGAGGTGTTTTAATTCAACCTTGTGCAGACCAGCACAAGATTGGCAAAGGCCTCTGGTCACCAATTGGACACTAGTTCGGTGATGGCTCCCCCCCACCAGGCACTGATACACCACCACTGTAAGACAGAGCAAAGGCCTTTCTGTAGCGGGAATGTGGGAAAGTCTCCCAGACGTGGAATGGAGTGAAAAAGCTGGGCAGAGCAGGATGTCTAATACTTCCATTTTCATTTGCTTGTGCAAACCGGAGGAAATTCTGAGAGGGTCCATAGAACTGGGTGGTGGTGGTAGTGGTGACACACCCAGACCCTGCATGCCTCTGCTCTCTCCCTGCAGGCTGGCCGGCCTGCTGGCCCGTGAGGGTCTGACCCTGAGTGTGCCGCAGGTCATCGTCCACTGCTGCTGCGAGCCCCTGGCCCTCTGCTCTTCCCAGCAAAGCCAGCAGACATCGTCCCTTCTGACCCACCTCCACCTCCTTGTCCGCCGACACTGCCTGGATCGCCTCCCGCTGCCTCCCACTCCGAGCGCCTCCAGGCCAACCGAGAGGAGCCCCCTGGAGAAGAAGCTCCAGTGCTCCCCAAGGGACTCGGCTCCCACGGCCCTCACCTCCTCTGCCTTGACCTTCCTCAAGTCCCGCTCAAAGCTGCTGGCTACAGTGGCTTGCCTCGGGGCTGCCCGTGGGGCAAAACCCAGCAAGCCCACCTTGTCGTGGAAGGAGCTACGGGGCCGCAGGGAGGTGCCTCTGACTGCGGAACAGGTAGCCCGCGAGAGTGAGCGCCTCCTGGAACAATTTCCCACTCTGAAGGACGCCCTCCTGGCTGCCTGGAAACCCCTCCTGGGCTCCACTGAGCCGGGCCAGAGTCTGGCCGGGAGCCTCTGTGGCCGGGCCAGTCTCTCAACTCTCCTCCTGGGCCTGCACTCTCCCACTGCTGTGGAGGTGCTGAGCGAGGCCTTCGAGGAGGCTCTGGTGGCCGAAGATTGGCTCCGGGCCCTGCAGCTCATGGATGAGTATGGGCGCGATGTGGCTGGACTGAGCGACATAAAGGACGCGGTCCTGGGCTGTGCTGCAACACATGGTGAGCTGAGCGTGAGAGGGGGGCTTCCTTTCACTAGTGTTGTCACAGCACTCCCCAACCAAGTGTTGGCCCCCGACTGCAGGCTGTACCCAGCAAGCAGCTTCTCATGCAGTCATGAGAGCTGAGAGCGGCCCAAGGTTCCGAGAGATGCGGAAGCTTGACAACACCTGTTGGAGCAGACCTGAGAACCCGCATGCACCTGACTTCAGTTGGCACGGCACGCATAACCTGCAAATCTCTGGAATTTTAAAAGCAACAGATAATATGGGCCCCAGTCCCACAGACCCAGAGTGAAGTCAGGACAAGTGTTGTGTTAGTCCAGGCAGACTAGAGGAACAAATTTCTTAGACACACATATGAATATAAGGAAAAGGTTTATATACAGAGGAACAGGACATTGAGAAAACATCCCAGCCCAGTCCAGTTCAAAGTCATAAGCCATATGCCCGAAATCAGTCTGTAAAGTCTCCTTCCGACTCGTGAAGTCACAGGTCAGGGGGTGCAGAATCCCGGCGCTGGCAGGGGTCTCCACATGGCTCCTCGATTCCAGGGCTTAGGGTCCATCAACAGCAGAAGCAACTCATCACTGGCAGAGGTCTCCATGTGACCACCCCAGCTTCAGAGGGTTGGCTCCATCAGGTCAAAGCCATGTGGCTTCTCTGCCGGCTCCTCCAGTTTCTCGAACGCTGCCTTCTTGTCTAGCCTATGATTCATCATCTCTGAGACTAACTTCCAACAACTGGGGAGATAGCTTCTCATCTTCATAAGGGAAATATCGCAAGATTTCCCAGAAGTCCCAGGAGAAAGCCATGCCCACACAGAGGCCTCATTGGCTACTCAATGGCTATCTCCAGATTAACAGGCTAGACTCCACCCCTACATCTCAATCATAAAATTAACATAAGCACATGACCGCCACAAGTGTTTACTTTAATACAGGTGTCAGCAGTGGGACACTGCCAGGTAGGGTGATACCTGCATGACCCCAGGCTTTACTGTGTTGGCCCCTGTCGCCCACCCACCTTGATGAGGCCTCCACCTCTCCAGAGAGAGCTGCAGGGAGTCTCCGGAGGCAGGGTAGGGTCAGACTGTTCAGTCCATCAAGTGGGGGTAGCGCCAGCTCCAGCCACGGAAAGTGGCACCACAAGTTACCGCACCAGGCGACTCCCACCCTAGTGGCTCCCCTGGGAGTCAGCAAACGTTCTCGGAAGGGCTTCGCCTGCCACACTGTCTTGGTCACCATAGCTCTAGCACAGGAGCATGAAAGCCACCACAGCCAGCACAAACCAGTGAGCATGGCTGTGGACCAATAAAACTTTATTTATAAAAGTAGTCTCTGGGCCCATTGGACCACCCCTGCTTATAAAGCTCCCCAGATTGTGCATGTGTCCAGCGTTGAAAACCAATGCTCTGTAACACCACACCTGGGGAACCAGAGTCCAGTGAAATCTCGGGGAAAATCAAGTCCAGTGGGACCCGCCTTGGAGTCAGTTCCAGCCATGCAGGACATAGGAGAGCTGCTCTGTAGTCACTGAAACCCTGTCCTCGAACAGTCAGTCTCCTCTGCCTCCAACAGAACCCCTGGGTGCTTTGAACCACCGGCCTAATGGTTGGGAACTCAGTGCTTCACCCCTTCTGCCACCAGGGTGTGCTATTGAGAATATGTAGTTTATGGGGAAGAAGAATCACCACCGTTTGGAAAGTGGAGAACCCTTGCCCATGAAAGTGGGGCATCTGTTGTATGGCTCTGTGATCTTCAATGCCAGTGGTCTGTTTTTCGGGCCTATGAAGTGAATGTCCGCCAGAGAGCTCCACTAATTAGTAGCCAGGGGATACAAATAAGACTAAGGTACCTGAGGCCACTTTCAAGTTGTAGAATTGAAATCGCGGGGAAAATCAAGTCCCACAGAGGAGTGAGCAGAGAACTTGGAAGGCTTCACTTTTCCCGTCACTCACTTCCTTCTTCGTGCCTGCCTTCCCCCTTCCCTCCTTTGCTTTTGCATTTCCCCCCCATGCCTCTCCCCTCTAAAAGTCCCAGGACTGTGACCAGGTTTGCGTAAAGGGAAACAAGCTTTCCTTTTCTAGGGTGTAACCTCGGGTATAAAACCAGCTGAGGTAAGGTAGTTCTCGGATCCCCTAAGCTCCCGTTCTATGTAACTGAACAAAACTTTTTTTTGTTTTTAACATTTTTTTCCATTGATTTTATCGGGGGCTCTTACAGCTCTTATAACTTTCAATACATCATTTTTATCAAGCCTATTTGTACACATGTTGCCATTTCATTTCCAAATATTTTCTACTTAAGCCCTTGGTATAAGCTCTTTCCCCCTCTTTTTTTTTTAATAAATAATTTTATTGGGGGCTCATACAAAACTTTTCTTAAGGAAGAACCAGGCCTTGAAGTCTACCAGTGGCAGACTCTTTGTCTCTGGGCATCTTTTTCTTTTTTTTTTTCAAAAGAAAAGTTCATTTCAGGGCTGAGCCCCGGTGGTGGTGTAGTGGTTGTGCGCAGGACTGCGGCCCACTGGGATGGAGGTACAATTCCGGCTCCCAGGAGCAAAGGCTGGGCCTCCTACTCCCACCACTGAGGGCAGTGATGCCTAAAAAAAATAAACAAATAAATTAAAGTTCATTTTATTGGGGACTCTTTATAGCAATCCATATATATCAATTGAATCAAGCATATTTGTACATTTGTTGCCATCATTCTTTTTAGACATTTACTTTTTATTGAGCCCTTGGCATCAGCCCCTTTTTTCCCTACCCCCCCTTAATAAATTATAGATCATTTTTATTTTCATGTCATACGTGACCCCCCACAGTTTGTGTTGTTCGCCCCCTTGGAGGGTGGTGGTGGTGATGATGATATGTGATGATCATTGCGGTCTGTACCACCTTCCTCCCTCCTCGCCGCACCTTCCCTCTATCCTTCTGATTTCGCCAATCCCATTCCTGTCCCTGGGTTCCGTGTGTCATGAACTCGTATCTGTACCTGTTGGGCATCCTTTTTGTCTTGTAGACAAAGAAGGTTGGCAATACCTGTTTGCCGTGAAGGATGTATCGCTGAGAAGTCAGCTGACCTTACAGTGTGTGGACAGGTGGCCTCTAGAGTCATGCCTGGAGATCCTGGCCTACTGCCTCTCAGACTCCGCTGTCCAGGAAGCACTGAAGGCGGGGCTGCAGAAAAAGCTGGCAGAGCTGCGGGTGTATCAAAAGGTAGCCCTCCTATAGCCCGAGAAAGGGGATCGTCTTCTCCTTATCGCCAACCAGAGCCTCTCCTCAGGGGACAGGAGAGTTTAAGAAATGCAAAACCTGGGTTTGGCATTTGCTCCACAACCACCTCTGCCCTGAGTAAGGAGGCCTCCCATGAGATTCTTGGTTTATGTCACCTTTGTATGTTAAAGAAAATCGTTTTATTTACATAATTTGAAATGCATAGGTATCTAACAAGTAAGAATCATAGAACGTTGATGGGAGCTTTACAGTTCTCAAGAGTTTTTCCACGTGGTGTATATTCCCTTTGCATATGTTTTAGGTATCGGAAGTCTCTTGCGAAGCTGGTTGTAAATGACAGCTAAATCTCAAGAATTTTCAAGGATGAATCAAAGGGACAGTGTTAGCAAAGAAAGATTCTGTGGGGCATGTGCTACATTCAAGAGCAAGGAGACACCCTGGAGGGTCCAGCTACATAACAAGTCGAGGACTTGGGCCAGTTGTGTTGTGTGTGCGGAGAACTTGGTCCCACGAGGGACAATGAAAATGGCAGAAGGGGTGAGACTAGATTTTTCACTTCTCTGCATTTCTGGACAGGCAGAGCCGACATGCTGTGTGCAGGGCAACCCTGCAGAGCACGCAGACCCAAAGACTGCTGGGTCAGTTTTGAGGTGCAGGAACTTGGGCGAGTAGCCCCCAAAGGCTTGCACAAGCTGGGAGTCAGGGATTGCCTTACCAAGTGAAAGTCCCCCACCCCTAGTGAGGGGGCTGCAGAAAGCTCTTGGAAAAATGCCACTCCCTTTTCATTCCATTTTGCCATGACTTTGTGGTTTTTCTTAGCATCCCCCTCGTACCTTCAAGAGAGGTCCTTTTGTAGTCATGGGGAGAGGACGTCAAAATGACTCTTCACCCTGACTGGCTCCGACAGCCGACCTCCCAGGCACAGATCTCGGGGTGACCCTTTTCCTGGGAACCCCAATGACTTCTTCAGAAAGAGAGGCTGTGGCTGTGCTGTTTGATAGATGTCTCTGTCTTCCCGTAGATTCTAGCTCTGCAGGCTACCCCCACGTGGTGTGACTGGCAGGCCCTGCGGAGCTGCTGTGTTGAAGATCCATCAACGGTCATGAACATGATTCTAGAAGCGAAGGTATCGTTTTCCTCAGTGGTTTCCACTTCACCGCCTTCTCAGCATTGAGCTCCTCAGCTGGCAGTGTTGACCGCTGCCTGTATGGTCAGCGTCCACATAGTGATGTTAACACTGGGCCCCGTTCTTTTCTTGTTTGTTTCCTGAGTAACACTTTATATAGCAGTGCAGATTCCCATCCAGCAATTGCTCCCCAAGATGCTCAGTGGCACTGGTTACATTCTTCAGAACTGTCAGCGTTCTCATGATTTCCATTCTGATTCTGTACTCTCATCTTTGGTTTAAAGTCATTGGTGAGAGCAGAGCCCCGGTGGCGTAGTGGTTGTGCGAGGGTCTGCGGCCCCCTGGGTTGGAGGTTCAAATCCAGCAGCAAGGCTGGGCCTCCTACTCCCACCACCAGAGGGCAGTGATACCCCAAAAACAAAACAAAATAAAGTGATCGGTGGCCTTTGGGTCCCATAGAGGTGTTTCAGTTTTTGTAGGAGCACAGTAGTTAAAAAACAGATGATTCTCGTGATTTTTTTGAGCCAACTTACTATTTAGCTGTCAGGTGATTTCAGGGGCCAGTTAGGTTTCAAGGTTTAAAGCAGCAGTTCTCAACCTTCCTAATGCTGCGCCCCTTTCATTCAGTTCCTCATGTGGTGGTGACCGCCCCCAAACATAAATTTTTTTGTTGTTGCTACTTCATCACTGTCTTTTTACTACTGTGATGAATAGGGCGACCCCTGTGAAAGGGTTGTTAAAGCCCCAAAGGGGTCGAGGCCCCACTGGTTGACAGAGTATCTCAAGGCCCGGGTTTCAGAGAGTCCTCCAGTCTCAGGGGAGGGTTTGTTGTGTTGTTTTTTAGGAGTTTGAGGTTCTGTCCCATCTTGCTCTCCCATTCTCTCTGGGACCTCACGGTGACAGTCAGGGGTGGCAGGTGAGCATCCTCTGGTCTTTCTGGTCTCTGGAGGGATGAGGTTGCCGTGGTTTGCAGAGAACTGGTCCTGTGGCCACATTCTTTTTTTCTTTTTTTGTTGTTGTGAAGTTTGCCAACATTCAGAGAAGCCTGGGACATAATATAATTGACTTCTTTTGTGCTTTTCACCAACTTCACAATGTAACAATATGCAGTATAGTTTCAATCAGAATCACCTAAGGGCACCCAGTATACATCTTCCCAACCCCATTTTCCTCCTTTCTTCCTCAACTATAATAAAACCCTCATCCCCAGTTTGGCATTTATATTTGAGTACTCCTAGGTCACATATTTACCTAGTGACCATGTACCTTATAACCATTTAAACTAGTAGATATAGGAATGTATACACCTCTTAGCAAGCTGAAAAATATGAAGATCCAAACTCACTGCCAGTGGATTGATTCCGACTTACAGGGATCTTCTAGGTCAGGGCAGCACTGTGGGTTTTTGAAGCTGTGAACCCTTTACAGGAGTGGAAAGTCTTGTTTTCATGCCAGGGAACAACTAGTGGTGTACAACTGCTGGTCTTGCCATTACCAGCCTCACGTGTTACCCCCCCCTCCCCCCCCGACACACACACCCCACGGTTTTCCAGGGCTGTAACTGTTTGTGGGAGTAGGAAGCCCAGTCTTTTCCAGGGAGCTGCTGCTGGTTTTGCGGCCGGCCACTCAGCAAAAAGCCAGCATGTAACCACTAGGAGCATAGCTCAGGCTTTTAAAGTAGATATTAGACTCACCCAAGTATACGCGCCTTTCTGCAACTTGTTTTGTTTTCAATGAATCACATTTCTTTCTTGAGATCTAGCCATGTTGATTATGCAGCAACGGGCCAGGTGGCCATTGATTGGATGATATCAACCCAAACTTAGTACCGTTGGTACTGACTCAGAGTGACCCTCCCGGACACAGTAGAATTGCCCCTGAAGTTTCCCTGAGGCTTCAGATCTGTACACAGGCAGAAACCTTCAACTTACTCCTGCAGAGTAGATGGTGGATTTGAACAGCTGACCTTGCCGTTAACAGGTGTAGTCCAAGGTATAATCTACTGCTTACACCTCTTTTGTATGGATTTGGAGCACAGTAATCATCCATGCTCCTGTCAGTGGGCTTCGAGGTGACAATCTGTTTTTAAATCTTTAAGGAGGGCTGTCACAAACTTTAAAGAAACTGACCACAGTTCCTTGTGATCGGGGGTGGGATTTTCTGCACTATGTCAGGGTTTGTTCTGGCTTGGAAATCAACTGTGGCTGTGAGTGTGGCTTTGGTTTAGTAGACTTGAAGGACAGAGTATCCCTATAGTGGAAGGACTGCCACCTCCGCTCATACCCGGGGCCCTCCTCACAGTAAAAATATGGTAATAAGATGTTTCCAAGTGCTCGTCCCCATTGTCTTCTCACTCTGCATCCCTGCCAACTTCTGCTATTATTTGGCTTTTCACATTACGCGAGTAGACTGGCATCTCATTGCTGTCTTAATTTGTATGTCTGTGGCTTACTGGTGAATATTAATGTGTGGTTACTGAATATGTAATAAGATGAATATAAATCTGAATGTATGGTTACTAGGCCATTATTGGAGTCCCTGGGTGGCACTGGGCAAACAAGAGATTGGCAATTTGATTCCACCTAGGGACTCAGTTTCCAAAAGATCACAGCCTTTTGAGTTTACGTTCCCGTGCCAATGTCATAGTGAAGTGCCCACCAGCTTCTACCCAGCTTCCAACAGACTGGAGACCACGCCAAGAACAGTCAGGCAAGAGCTGGATGAGTGACGGGGCCAGTCATTCAAAGGTATTGAAGACGTGTGTGTTTCCTTCCAGGAGTACGACCTGTGTGAGGAGTGGGGCTGCCTGTACCCCATTCCAAGAGAACATTTACTCAGCATACATCGAAATCATCTTCTCCACCTTCTAGAAAGAGGAGATTCTGAGAAGGCCCTGCAAGTAAGCCTCTGCCGCTTCCGGTTTCTCTTTTGGGGAGGGAGAAGCTTCGTCTGATCGGGTACCTGGCCGCTCGGCCAAGTGGTCTCCGACCTGCCCCTTCATAGCGTTACACTCATCGTGGCTGGATAGTGCCGCCCTCGTGCTCAGGTGCCCGATGAGTAGCTAGACTCAGGAGTCTGCTGAACTCCGATCAAGTCATTGTGACGCTGTCAGGGTGAAAACCGAGTAGACAGAAGGGATTAGTGCAGATGTTGGTTTCTCAAGCAAAATAAGGCTCGCCTAAGGAATCTTCATAGGAGCCCTGGTGGCGCAGTGATTATGAGTTGGGCAGCGGTCTCCAAGGTCCACAGTTCAAAACCACCAGCTCCGTGGGAGAAAAGGGGAGCTTTCTGCGCCTGTAAACAGAGTATGGAAACCCCGGAGGGCAGTTCTGCCCTGCCATACGGGGTCGCTGTGAATCAGAGTTGACGAGAAGGTATTGAGTTTGTGTGTGATGGGATCTTCTATAGACCTTACCCACTTCCTCTACCCTCTTCCTGCAACAGCTCCTGCAAAGGATCCCTGACCCCACCGTGTGCCTTGAAGTCACCGAGCAGTCCCTTGACCAGCACCCTAGTTTGGCCACTTCGCACTTCCTGGCCAACTACCTCACCACCCACTTCTACCAACAACTGACTGCTACCCGACACCACGAAATCCAGGCGTTGTACATGGGATCCAAGGTAAGGGACTTGGGAGAAGGGGGGGATAATCAGGATCTCCATGGACATCACCTTAGGTTGCCCATTCTGAGTGAAGCCTCAGATAGACAGGACAGTGCCTTTGAGCGTCAGGTGGAACTCAACCACACCTGGAGGGTTTAGGCCAGGGGGCAGCAAATGACGGCCTCGGGGCCAGAGCGGTCTACTTCCTGCTTTGGTAAAGCAAGTTTTACCGAAGTAGGAACGCTTACTTTTCATGCTATTGCCAGAATTGAAAAACTAACAGAGACCCACAAAGCCTCAAGTACTTACTTACTGTCTTGCTCATTGCAGAAAGGCTTCCCCGCCCCTGCTCTTAGGGAAGGTACTTGGAGTACTTCTTAGTCACCACCTGCAGGATTAAGGTGGGCATTCAGCCTTCTTTATAAAAGACGACTCACCAAATTTCAGTTGTTGGCCCTCTGGATCTGCCTTTCGCTCCAGCACACGTCTTCTCTTCCCAGTAAGAATCTCAGATCATTTCCTACAATTTGTGTACTATTTTCTTTACTCTGTGTATCCTCTCCCCCACCTCCACCCCCCAAAACAGATTCTGCTGACCCTGCCTGAGCAGCACCGAGCCAGCTATGCCCACTTGTCCTCTAGCCCCCTGCTCATGCTGGAACAGCTGCTGATGAACATGAAAGTAGACTGGGCCACTGTGGCTGTGCATACACTGCACCAGCTGCCAGCCGGGCAAGAGATTGGCTTCACCATGGAGGAGGTTGACTCACTGCTTTCCAAGTATGCTGGGAAAGCTCTGGACTTCCCATACCCTCTGAGGGAGAAACGATCAGGTAAGCTCCGAAAAGGCAGCTCTTCCCACCATTCTAAGTGGGAATTTCCTTGGGGCATTCTTACTTTTAAACCCCGTGTGCATTCTTACTTTTAACCTCTTGCATCATGTTCATTTGACTGAGAGTGAAAAGAACCCACTTCAGGAAAGATCGCTCTTTATTGTAAAAGGAAGAGGACCTACAGAAAGTAGCAGGCTAACCAGAACGAAAAGGTAGTGATGCTGAAGGGGTCAGGTATGCGGCATCAAAGAACAAAATATCATATCATTGTGTGCTCACCTTCCTGATCTGATCACTGAAAACAAATGGGTGCATAAGCAAAAGTTGTGAAGGAAGCTGATGGTACCCGGCCATCAAAAGATGTAGTGTCTGAGGTCTTAAAAGCTTGGAGGTAAACAAGTGGCCATCTAGCTCTGAAGCAACAAAGCCTATATGGAAAAAGCACACCAGCCTGTGTGATCACTAGGTGATGATGAGATCAGGTAGCAGGCATCAAAGAACAAGAAAATCATACCATTGTGAATGAGGGGGAGTGCAGAGTGAAGACCCAAGACCCATCTGTATGTAAATGTACACACACACACACACACACACACACACCCTTCAGAAGGGTCACGGGGAGGAACCGAGCCAGTCAGGGTGCAGTATAGCAACAATGAAACATACAGCTCCTCTAGCTCCTAAATGCTTCCTCCCACTTTCCTCCCCCCACTACCTATCATGAACCCCATTCTACCTTACAAACCCGTTGGACCAGAGGATGCACACTGGTACAGAGAGGAGCTACAAACACAGGGAATCAAGGACACATGATCCCTTCAGGACCAGTGCTGGGAGTGGTGATCCTGGGAGGATGGAGAGAAGGTGGGGTAGAAAGGGGAAAAAAATTATAAGGATCTACATATAACCTCCTCCCTGAGGGATGGACAACAGAAAAGTATGTGAAGGAAGATGTTGGACAATGTAAGATATTACAAAATAGTACCGTATTTTTTTAACCTTAAGACATGCTTTTCCCCAAAAGTGGGGAAAAAACCAGGGTGTGTCTTAGGGTCCGAAAGTGTGGTTCCCCAGAACATTTTGGTAGACTGGTATTATTTGGTTCAGAATATTTTTTTCTTGTTTTTCTACCTAAAAACTGGCTTTGTCTTATGGCCCAAAAAATATTGTAATTTATAAATTATCAGGAGTTCACGAGGGAGCAGAGGGAAGAAAAAATGAGGAGCTGATACCAAGGGCTCAAATAAAAAGCAAATGTTTTGAAAATGATGGCAACAAATATACAGATGTGTTTGGCACAATGGTTGTATGTTTGGATTGTGGTAAGAGTTGTATGAGCCCCCCCATAAAATGATTTTTTTTAATTAAAAAAAAAAAAGAGTAGTGAGATGGCTGCAGGCCAGTTCTGGGAGTAGCTTCCACATTGGCCTACTAACCAGAATGTCAGCAGTTCAAAACCATCAGGTGCGCCACAGGAGAAAGAGGATGCTTTCCACTTCTGTAATGAGTTACTGTCTTCAGAAACCCACAGAGAGCAGTGCTGCTCGGTCCTGTAGGATCACTGTGAGCCAGAATTGAGATGCCCTGGTGGTCGGGTTAGGTCAGCTTTGGCCTGTAAACCACAAGGTTGGTAGTTCAAACCCACCAGCCACTCCTCAGGAGAAAAATGAGGCTATCTGCTCCCATAAAAATTCACAAGCTCAGAAACCCTATTCTTTTTTAGGTGGGGGCGGGCATCACTGCCTGCTCAGAAACCCTGTATGGGGCCCATACAAGTCAGATGCTACGGGACGCCCTTAGGTTTGGTTTGGGTTAGGTAACCACGAAGGAGCCCTGGTAAAGCAAATGGTTAAGTGCTCAACTGCTAACCAAAAGTTTGGTCATTCCAGCTCATGCGATAGCTTCACATGGGGAAAGATCTGACCGTCGACTTCCATAAAGATGGTTCTTGTTAGGTGCTATCCCAAGTCATTGCCCCTCTATGTACATTAGACCTAACACCTGGTCCTGCACCATCCTCAGAATCCTTGTCACGTTTGGAAACAGTGGTGCAGCCACTGTGTCGATCCATTCCATTCTTCTTTGTCACTGACTCTCACTTTCCTGACCATTATGTCTTACAACTGAGACTAATCCCTCCGATAACTTGTGCACAAGTCCCCAGGAACTCTCTCCATCCTTGATTCCACAGGGCATTCGGACTGTATCTCTTCCGAGACTGACGTGATCATTCTTCTGGCAGCTCATGGCACATTCAATATTGTTCATCAATAGATGCTTGGTTTTCCTTTCACATGCATATGAGGCGATTGAAAATACCCTGGTGGGGTCAGATACATCTTAGTCCTCACGGTAGCACCTTCTTGCCTTTTAGTACTTTCAAGACCTACTGTGCAGCAAGTTTGTTTATTGTAGTCTTTCATTTAGTTTCTTGGCTGTTGTTTTCATGTGCAATAATATCGTGAACCCAGAGAAACGAAATGTTTGACAGCTTCATTTTTTTCCTCGATTTATCATGATGTTGCATGGTGGTGCTATCGTAAGAATTTTTGTTTTCTTTATTTTGAGATGTAATCCATGTCAAAGACCATGCCAAGTCCTCTTCATCTCAGCAAGCCAGGTTATGCCACTTGCATATTGCAAAATGTATTTTGTCCTGACACTGTGTTCTTCTCCATCTAGTCAAGCTTTTTAGATGATTTACTCAGCACACAAATTAAATTAGTATGATGAAAGGCTTCAACCCTCAGGTACACCTTCACCGATTTCAAACCAAGCAGTATCTCCTTGTTCCGTTTGGTCCCCCATCTCTTGAACATGTGCTGATGTAGCTCTGTTCCCCTTGGTTGGCCAGCTAACTGTCTACAAAAGGTCTTCCATGTTGCTGTGTCACGGTAGTGCTCCCATGGGATATTTCCAGCTCGCATCTTTTGTTGAAACCTCTCAATTGGCATTCCATCAATCCCTGGAACCTGGTTTTTTCCGGTGCCTTTAGTGCACCTCAGCCTCTTCAGAACTTCCTGTAATGTTTGACCATTGACCAGTGCATGTTGATACTCCACTTCTGTATTTCTCCCCTCGTCCCTTGATTCTTCTTACATCATTTCAATACTTTGCCAATAGAGTCCTTCAAATTGACAACTAGAGACATGAGTTTTTTCTTCAATTCTTTCAGTTTCTGGAACTCCAAGCCTTTTCTTCCCATTTGGTTCTCTAACTCCAGGCCCTTGCTCATTTCATTGTACCTTTTGAGTCTCCCATTGAAATCTTCATTCAGTTTTTTTGTTTTGTTTTGTTTTTATCTTCCCTTTTTTTATACCCTTTAGCTACTCTACATTCAAGAACAGTTGTACATTTTCCCCTGACATTCAGTGCGATCTTTTTCTTTCCTTCCTGCCTTTTTAATGGCCATTTTCTTCATGTCTGATATCCTGGATGTCATTCCACTATGTGTCTGCTCCTCAGGCATCAGCATTCATTGTGTCAAATCTATTCTGGAGATGATTTCTAAATTCAAGCAGGATATTCTCAGCATCGCATTTTCATTCTTATGGGCTTGTTTCTTCTTTTTTCAGCTTCAACTTGAACTTCCACTTAAGTGCTTGATAGTCTAGTCCACAGTCATCCCCTGACTGTATTCTGACTGATATTACTCAATTTTATTCTGTATGTTTTATCTGGCAAGGCCTGTGTGTATAATAACTGTATATGTTGTTGAAAGAAGGTATTTGCAATGAAGTTATTGGCTTTGCAAAATTCCTCTCCAACATCATTTCTGTCACTAAAACTATATTTCCCAACTGCTGATCCTCCTTAGTTTCCAGCTTTCTCTTTCCATCCACTAGTAGTTGTCAGTACATCGTTCTTGGTTTTTTTTAATTGACTAATCTTGATTGCATGTTTGGTTCATTTCAGGCTGCAAAAGTTGGTCAAATGTTTCACTGTCTTCATCTTTGGTACATGTGTATGAAAAGCAGACATTTTATCTTGGTCTCTCTTGTTGGCGTGAAGATATTATCCTATTGCTGAGAGTGTAGAACTTGAATTGTCTTCCTCGTCACCTCGTGGTGCCGGTGATGCCATCTCCTTACCATCTCTCATTCCCAGCACAGTACACCATATAATTATCAAATTCAAAGTGACCGGTAACCTGCACATTCCAGCTCAAGAATCATTGCCTAGGATATGCAATGTCTTTATTCGCTTTCTGTCTTACGTTTGGGGGCTTGCTGTCTTCCACATGTGGATTAGCAATAGATCGGTGGCTGTTCGTACTTATTTGGAGTCAGGCCCCACCAACAAATGAAGGTCCTTCCACAATGGTCCCATCAGCTGTTTGGAGGCAGTGACTCTCCCCCAGGCTTGTTCTGAGTGCCTCCCAACCTTTGGGGCTCACCTGCCAGCACTGCGGGGTCCGTGGGCCTGAGGGAAACCCCCCATAAGGCCTGAAGAATGCACATCTGGAAGGGCCACCGGAGGCAGAGCTGGCCACTGACAGCAGTCACAGGTGCAGTCACACGAGTGCCTGGGAAACAAATAAATGGTCCATCTGGCCTTGGTACAACCGGCCCCTAAGTGTCATCCTGGTGTGAAGAGGGTGCACTCCACTGCCAGGACCACATCAGACGTCACTTGGGTGTGAACTGGCTCAGCTTCTTCTAGAATGAAGACCATGAAGTCAGTTCAGGCTGACTTGCCCGTCAGCTCTGTTTGCCTCCTTATCCCTCCTTTAAAAGGTTTCCACTTCCTTCTGGCCAGTCTAGACTGACTTTGTAAAATTCTGGCGTCTGGAGCGCGCGCGGGGCGGGGCCGGGCTGGCGCGGGCCGGGATGAGTGGCGGAGGCACCGAGAGCCTGGGCGAGCGCGAGCCCGAGGCCGCGCCCGGGGGCGGCTTCAGGAAGAGGGACCCGCTGGGGGTCTCCGGCTCGCCAGCGCACCTCATTATCAAGGATCTTGGAGAAATTCACTCAAGACTCTTAGATCACAGACCAGTTATTCAAGGTGAAACCCGTTATTTTGTGAAAGAATTTGAAGAAAAGCGTGGCCTTCGGGAAATGAGAGTTCTTGAAAATTTGAAGAATGTGATCCAGGAAACAAATGAACATACTCTTCCCAAATGTATAGAGGCTATGCAGGACAACTTAAGCCAGGTCCTCCAGAGATTGGAGGCCGTTAATCACTCAGTCTATAGAATTCAGCAGATGGAGCAGGAACAAAGAAAGATTCATGAGCATATACCAGCCAGTGAGAAGCAGCGTGTATCCCAGTGGGAGGATTTCATGCGAGAGCAACATAAGAAGCAGGCAGACGTGGACGAAAAGCCATGGAGAGACTTAAAGAACAATATGCTGAGATGGAGAAGGACCTAGCCAAATTTTCCACCTTTTAAGAACTTGAAACTAAGTGATGAAAAGCTCCCGAGAAAATATTGACTCTGTGCTTCCCTTCACTGCAAAAATTATTCTCACCAAACCATTTAGCCCCTGTTCAAGTTTAGCAATTTATTCAGTGGCA
>PVJH01011042.1:0-70703 GCA_004026705.1 Nesogale talazaci | reverse complement strand
CTTTTTTTTTTTTGAAAGAAGAAGACCACTCATGCACTTGAGTTTTTTATTGTTTTTTTTTAATGGGCATCACTGCTCTCCGGTGGTGGGAGTAGGAGGCCCAGCCCCACTGCTGGAATTGAACCTCCGTCCCAGTGGGCTGCAGTCCCGCGCACAACCACTACGCCACCGGGGCTCAGCCCATGCACTTGAGTTTTTATCATAGCTCTGCCCCTGAAAGCTATGTGCAACATTACAGTAATTTCTGTGGCATTTTTCCTTATCAGGAACAAAATATCACATCTGTAGACTGTTCTTTTAAATCTGTTATCACAATAAAATGAGTTAGAACAAAACTACTTTTATGAAAAAATTCACTGTGACCAGAGAGAACCTTCGCAGGTGATGCCACTAGGTGCACTAACTTGGCATGAGTTGCTTGATACTCATCTAGTGGGGGAAATGTACACTACAAAATTTCCACCCATGGTGAAAATGGGTGCGTCAGAGTAGAGATCCAAAACCCATCTACAGACAATGGGACATCCCCTCACAGAACTGCCACAACAAAGGGTTGAGTCAACCAGGGTGCAGAATAGCACCAATGAAACCCACAATATTCCTCTAGTTCCTTGAGACTTCCTCACCCTCCACTATCATGACCCCAGTGCTGCCTTTTGCTTCAGGTTAGATGGGAGCACGTGCACAGGTATAAAAGCAGGTTGGGGAGAGGGACCAGCATTCCATACCCACATGGAGGCAGGATGGAAAGTAGGAAGAGAAAAAGGAGTGGATGTCATGCTAGCCCTCGATTCTCCGAGTATATGACCCTGCAGGAGCTAATGGGACACAGAGGGGATTGGGAAAACCAACAAGAACAGCACATTTCACACCGTCTCCTTACTGAAGCAGATTGTGACAGAGGAGATTTCTGGGATCAAATGGTGGGGAAGCAGCATGGTCTGAACCCTCAAAAATGGAGTGAATCAAGAAGAGAAGTTACCTGAATAAACAATCTGGAGCAGAAAACAATGGGACAAATGTTGGGGAGGGGGGTGCAGATAGGAGATCCAAAAGTCCATTTGAGGGTAACTGGACATCTCCTTACTGAAGGGTCACCGGGAGGAGACAAGTCAGCCAGGGTGCAGTGTAGCAATTATGAAACATAAACTTTCCTCTAGTACTTAAATGTTTCTCCCCCCAACTATCATGATCCCAATTCTCAAATCCAGCTAGACCAGAGGATATACACTGGTACAGATGGGAACTGGAAACACAGGGAGTCCGAGACAGATGGATCCATCAGGACCAGTAGTGAGAGAGCTGATACCAGGAGGATAGAGTGTAGGTAAGGTGGACAAGGGGAGCCAATCACAAGGATCCACATTTAACCTTCTCTCTGGAGGATGGCCAGCAGAGGAGTGGATGAAGGGAGATGTCGGATAGTGTAAGACATGACAAAATATAATAATTTATAAATTATCAAGGGTTCATGAGGGAGGAGGAGTGAGGTGGAAGGGGAAAACGAGGAGCTGATATTAAGGGCTCAAATAGAAAGCAAATGCTTTGAGAATGATGATCACAGCAAGAGTACAAATGTGCTGGGCACAATGGATGCATCTGTGGATTGTGATAAGCATTGTATGAGACACCAATAAAATGATCTAATTTTTTTAAAGGTGAATCACACAGGTTCCTTGCTTCACTACTGCACAATCTCAAAAAAATAAAAAGCTGTAAGAATGTCCAATAAAATGACCTTTTAATTAAACAGAAGAAGAAATCGCCACCCAGATGGATAGTTTTCCTTCTTGAAGATGCCCCCCACTCCACCCACAGAGGTGACTGAGACTAGCAAACTGAAGAAAGTTGAGATATTGAGGCTTTCAACTCATGATGATCCTATAGGCAGATCTGTAGACATCATGTATTTGAAGATGGAGAAAACACTTCAAAGGTCAGGTCAGGGAAGCACCAATAGTTAAGAGTGGATAGAGAAAAAAAAATCTCAAAGTAAAGATTATAGAGGTAGGAGAAGTAGAAGAAATGGTTTCAGGGAAAGGAGGGAAAGACAAAAGCTTAGCTTCTGGAAACAAATTGGATAATTGAATCATGAAAAATGCCTACTGCCACCTATGGTGGCCACAAAAATATGTATGCATGGATTGACTGTGATAAGAGTTGTAGGAACCCCCAATAAAAGGATTTTAAAAAATTATATCCAATGAGCAGACACCAAGGACTCAAGTAGAGAGAAAATGTTTGGAAAGTGACGATGGCAACAAATATACAAATGTGTTTAACACAACAGATGTATGTACAGTTTGTAATAAGAGCAGTAAAAACTAGTAAAATGATTTTTTAAAAAAATATGGAGAGCCATTTCAGTAGAAAAGTGGAGGCAGGTGACGGGAATGTAAGTAAAGCCCAGTCTTCCAAGAATTTGGTGAGTAGGAGAAAATCAGTGGTAGCTCCAGAAGCACAGTTTTAAACTGGGGGGAAGAGGGGGAGTTTGAACTTGTTTTCAGGTTAGAGAAGAGAAATAGAAGACATGGAAAGAAATTAAATGACAGATAAATCTAGATTCTAGAAAAAGGTGAGAGGGAATGAAATCCAGACAACATCCGGCAGGATGAGTTTTGGATATGAAGAATGGTGTGAACCCCAGCATTGGAAACAGACAGCGGCACATTGTGGTCTATGCAGATGTGTTTGTAGAATTGCGGGGGTTGGGGGAGAGGGCAGGAAGTTCAGAGCATTCATGCTTGATAGCCTTTATGATCTAAGAAGTTAAGCCAGATACTAAGAATGCTGTTATATTTTAGGGAACGAGACTGATGGAATTGTACAGAACATGTTGACTAAAAGAAGAGTTAAGGTACGAAAAGGAAAGTATCAGAATATTCTTGGCATGAGGTTATACGAGACTTCAAGGGAGTGACAGCAGTGGGGCTAGAAAAGGGAGGGGACCTTAGGCTTTTATCCTTAGATTCTTTTGAAAGGCAGAAGTATTACTTTTCTTCTAATGAGCAAATCCCAACCAGTAATGTCTGTGCCTTTGGAATTGCCCCATTGGTTATCAATTTTAAATGCATCTCAAGTAAGAACAAAGTATCCTTGAAGCAATAAGATTCTCTCAAGAAATATTAGGTCACAAAGAAGTGACTATCAATTATTAACATGCCCCATTATTTCAGTCTTTGGATTGTCCATTTCCTCTCTCATCTCTCTCTCTCTCTCTCTCTCTCTCTCTCTCTCTCTCTCTCTCTCTCACACACACACACACACACACACACACACACACACTCAGATGCATGAACACAAGCATAGTTACACATTTTTATGAGTGAAAAAATTCACAGCGAGTAAAACAATTGATTTTAGAGGAAGTAGGGTAAAGGTTCAAAAGAGGCTGACCAAAAGTACCCTGTGAACCTGAGATGCAAATCAACATTGTGAATTCACTTTCAATTCCGGCTGATCAAGGAGCTAAACACACACACACACACACACACACACACACACACACACACGGTCTCTGAAAAAAATTTAAAGTAGTAAGACCTCATCCTCATATTTTAAAAAATATCCTCACAATATTGAATTAAAGAAAATGTTCCCTGAAAAGACAAGGAATCATTCTTTTCAAAACTCCCATAAATACAGAAAAACAAATCTGTTCATTTATTTAGTCTCATTTTCAACAAATAATTACTGAGCCCTTATTCTGAAAAAACTATTGACAGAAGATAAAAAAATACACCCAAATGATTTCCTCAATACATCACAGCTATTGTTCAGTCAACAAAACCAAACAACCTGTCTTACATTACTGATGCCACCTGGCTCAAGCTCCCCGGGTTTTGTTGATCTGAAAATGGCATATAATGTAACTTCTGAAGATAACGACCTCTAAGAAACAAAATAACTGAGCAACCCCCCAGCATGACAATCTCTTACATCAAATTTCCCAGGTTGCCTTTTCTTTCCAGAAATACTGAAACTCAGCTAACACTGGAAATCAGGGAGCTCATTCCCCAGCTTTCCCTCTGCTAATGTCTGACCATTGAGAGCTCTGGTGACAACATGTGCGAAGCAAAGAACTGCTTCACCCAGCGACTGCTCCAGGGGACAGAGATGAGCCTTTCCACTCCTGGGAAGATTCGCTCTCTCAGAATCCTAGGCCGCTGTTGTTCCATATCTTCAGGTTGGTTCCAACTCAGACCTATCCTAAGTGCAACAGGACAAAACACTGTCCAGTCCTGTGTCATCCTCACCATTGTTACTACACTGGGTAACTACATTGTTACGACATTGCTGCACACACTATCATCGATCTACCTCTTTGCAGGTCTTCTTTATCACTCTCCTTTTACTTTACCAAGCATGATGTCTTTTTCCTGGACCCAATCTCTCCTAACAACATGCCTGATGCAGGTGAGACAAAATCTCTCCATCCTCTCTTTTAAGGGGCATTCTGGCTGTATCTTTGCCAAGATGGATTTGATCTTCTGGCAGCTCATGGTACTTCTGACTTTCCTCAACAGCACCACAGTTCAAATGCATCTCTTCTCCCTTGGTCTTCCTTATTCGATGTCCAACTTTCACATGCATATGCCCTGATCGAAAACGCCACGGCTTAGGTCAGGCACAACGTAGTCCTTAAAGTAACACTGCTTTTCAACACTTTAAAGAGGTCTTGTGCAACAGGTTTACACAAGGCAGTGCGTTCTTTGATCTCTCAACTTCTGTCTCGATGGACATTGATTGTGGCTCCAAGCAAGATGAAATCATTGACGGCTGCCAATCTTTGCAATTTTGCTCACGATGTTACCTATTATCATGGTTGTGAGGATTTTGTTTATGTTTACATAGAATTGTAACTCACACTGAAGGCTGCAATCCTTAATCTTCATCAGCAAGTGCTTCCTCACTTTGAGCAAACACGCCTGTGCCGTCCACATAGGAAAGGTTGTTAATAACCCTTTCACAAATCCTGAAGCTCTGTTCTACCTCATATAGCCCAACACCTCAGATTATTTGTTCAGCGTACAGATGAAATAAATCTGGTCAAAGGATACAACCCTGACAAATACCTTTGCTGATTTTAAAGCATGCTAGTATTCCCTTGTTCTATTCAAACAATCATCACTTGATCTATGTACAGTTTCTGTATGAGCACAATAAAATGTTTTGGAATGTCCATTCTTCTCAAGATTATTCATAATTTGCTATGATCCATTCAGTTGAATAGCTTTGTAGAGTCAATGAAACACAAGTAAATATTTTCTGGTAAACTCTGCTTTTAGCCAAGAGCCACCTAATGTTAGCAATGATAACCCTCATTCTAATTCCTCTTCGGAATCCAGATTGAATATCTGGAAGCTCCCTGTCAATTTACTACTGCAGCCATTGTTGAATGATCTTCAGCAAAATTTTACTGACATGTGATATAAATAATATTGTTAGAAAAAAATCCACATTGTGTTAGGAGGTCTTTTAAAGGAATGGGTACAAATAAACAGATCTCTTCCAGTCATTTAGACAGATAGCTGTCTTCCATATTTCTTGGCACAAACGAATACTTCTAATCCTTGATCAGCATGTGAAAACATTTCAGTTGTTATTCCGTCAATTCCTGGAGCTTTGTTTTTCAACTAATGTCTTCAGTGTACCTTGGACTTCTTCCTTCAGCATCATTGGTTCGTGATCATGTGCTATGTCTTAAAATGGCTGAATACTGAATTGTTCTTTTTTATATAGTGCTACCGTGTTTTTCTTCCAACTTCTTTTGATGCTTCCTGGATCATCCAATATTTTGTTCATAGAATCTTCCAATATTGGAACTTGAGACTTGAATTTCTGTCAGTTCCTTTAGCTTCAGACATGGTGCATGCTCTTCCTTTTTGGTGCATGCTTTCCTCTTCCAGGTCTTTGTACATTTTATTATAACATTTTATTTGTCTTCTCAAGCTGCACTTTTAAATTCTTTTTTCTGCTCTTTTACTTAATCATTTCTTCCATTTAATTTCATTTCTCTATGATCAAGAGTCTTTTTTGACACCCATGCTAATCTGTTCTTTCTTCCCTGTCTTTTCAATGAACTTTGCTTTCTTCATGTATGATGCCCTAGATATCATTCCACAGCTCATCAGGTTTTCTGTCATTAGAACCCAATCAGTCAACTCTCCTCTTGAGGTATTCTGCAAATCCAAGTAGATTTGTTTTAATTTGCTTCAACTGCAACTTGGACTTACAGATGAGCAATTAGATTGCTGCTATTGCCCTTCTTCATTGTTCCTTTTGACAGATGCCATCAAATTGATTTATGTTCATTTCAGCTGGAGAAGTACATGTATATAATCTTTTATGCTGCTGAAAAAAATTGTACTTGCTGTGAAGTTGTTGGTTTTGAAAATTCTTGTCATAAAAATTCCAGTATCATTCCTATTACCAAGGCCATAAATTTCCAACAACTGTTTCTTCCTCTTTATTTTCAATATTTGCATTTTATTAACAACAATTATTGTCTTGATTGCTTATTTGATCAATTTCAAACTGAAGAAGTTGGTAGAATTCTTTAATTTCTTCATCACAAGTCTTAGTGGTTGGCATATGGATTTTAATAATAATATTGTCCAAATTTCCTTGTATTTCATAGATACTATCTTTCAAAGATAGTGCTGTCCTTCAATATAGATCTTGAAATGTTCTGTTTGATGATCGATGCAACACCATTCCTCTTGAATTTGTTGTTCCAATCATAGGAAACCATATGAATTCTTATTCAAAATGGCCAATACCAGTTCATTTCTACTCACTAATGCCAAGGTTATCGATCTTTATGTGGTCCCTTTCATTTCCAGAAACTTCCAAGTTTCCTGGATTCATACTTTGAACATTCCAAGTTCAAATTACTCTTAAGTATTTACAGCCATTACTTCTTATTGTGAGTTGTACTCCAGAAGCAAATGAAAGTCCCCAAAGTTTGACTCCATCCATGGTCATGATGACTAACTCTGATATGAGAAGACAGCAATTCCTGTCATATTTTGAGTGTCTTCCAACCAGAAGGGTCCATATTCTGCTATTATATATGACAATGTTCTGCTACTACTCATAAGGTTTTCAGCATTTGGTCAGGTTCAACTGTAATTCATACGTTTTCAGAGGCTAATTACTTATAAGTAGATAGGCTATTTCTTTATAGTCTGTTCTCAGACTTTAAGCTCTGCTGAAACCTTTTCACTTTAAGTGACTCTGCTGACATTTGAAATGCCAGTGACATAACTTCCAGCACCATGGTTACATGCAAGCCACCACAGTACAATAAACTGATGAACTTTATAGAGCAGTTTCATTATGTTTTCTAAGGTCATTATGAGTCAGAAGAGCCTCAACAGAAATGGATTTGGGTTTTGCTGTGCTTTTTTTTAACAAACTATATGATAACTTGTTCAATCCTGCCCAGATATTCTGCTTAGGGCATGAGCCATGCTTCTTTATCACAATATTAAGATTTCACATAAAAATTTGTACACATATTTTTAAAAGTAAAATATCTGACATAGAAAATCCAAAAACTTGATAAAGCCCAAGGGAATTTGCCCTCTGTAGTCTAGCTGTTTTTATTACAATTCCCACTCCTATTATACCTCCTAACTTCTTTCATCGACCTATTTCTCATGTAGCAACTCCAGAAAGCATGTGAACTTACAACACCTGATTAACTATTCTGCCTAAATAAACTGTATATTCATAGGACCCATTAAACCAAAATTTTTGCCATCGAATCAACTCTGGCTTATTCTGACTCTGTGCAAGGTTTCCCAAGGTGATAAATCTTTATATGAGCAAACAAGCATCAACTTTCTCCTGAGGAATGTTTGCTGGACTTGAACCACCAATCTTGTGACAAGCAACCCAGTGCTTTAATCCACAGTGCAATAGAGACTTCTTTGTAGTTTATATTATATATTATCATACAGTATCATATACTTGACATTAACAACCTTTGATAAGCCTGTCATAGAGAAAGCTGAAAGTGATGAGGACCGGAAGTACTTACTGATGAAGACCAAAGACTATAACCCTCAGTACGGATTATACCTCAACAGCAAAACCACAAAAATTCTCACCAAGAAGCAGTGTGATGAGAAAATATTGAAAATTTGAAGTTTCCTTTACTTAGATTCATAATCAACATTTACAAAAGCAGTTGTCATGAAATAAATGGCATATTGCAGCGGTCAGATCTGCTGCCAAAGACTTTTTAAAATGCTAAAAATTAAAGATGTCGCTTTGTGAACCTAGATATTCCTTAACTGCACCATGGTATTTTCAATATGCATGACAAAGCTGGGCAGCGGGGGCAGGGGGCACCAAAGAAGAATTGATGTATTTGAATTATGGTGTTGCTAAATGGACTGTGAACCAACAGAAGCAAGGCCAATTCTGTTTTTGGAAGAAGTATGCTTCCAATACTCATAAGAATCAAGAATAGTGAGAATTTGCCTTAATTGCTTTGGTTTTGTTATTAGGAGGGATAAATTCTTGGAGAAAGGCATCATTGCATTATAAAGCAGAAATTTATGAAAAAAAGAAAGTCCCTGGAGATTCATTGTCACAGTGGCTGTACTAATGGGCTCAAAGATTGCAGCAGTTCTAGGGATGGCACAGAACTTTCAGTGTTTCTCTTTGTTGTAGATGAGGTCACTGTAAGGAAGAATGAACTCCATGACAATCAACAACAACAGAATAGTCCCATTCCCAGGGAAAGGGAGATGGCAAGGAAAGGTATCAGGGCCCTAGACAAATAGAGGGACCCCTGGGTGGTGCAAACAGTTAGTGTACTTCACTGCTAAGCCAAAGGTGGAAGCTCAAGACCACTCATAAGCACCTCAGAAGAATGGTCTAGTGGCCTAGTTCTGACAATCAGCCATCAAACCCTATGGGACATAGTTCTATTCTGCCATGTATGAGGTTACCATTAGTTGAACTTGACTTATTACTAGTTTAGACAGAAGTTGGTAGAGGTGAGGGGCTGACTCATCCAAGGTCGAGGTGAAGCCCTTGTTTCACTGATCGATCCTTTGTAAAAATTAAACCAAAGGACTAGACAGAGCTGAGCCTGCACAATGAAGACCTTCTATTTTACCTTTGGGGTGGCAGAAAGGCAGAACTGATGAAGTAAACATATGCATGAAATACTAAGGGTCAAAGAAGAGGAAAAAGTCTTCCGAGGTGACACATTATCTTCAAGGGTTAAGTCAATGTTTCATAGATGGAGAAGATATGAGTCATAAAAAAGAAGAAAGAAGACACATCTTAAAGACCAACTCAGAGCATTATTTGGGGGTATGTTGCTGTTCTTAAGTGCTATTTAGCCTATTTCAATGCATAACAATCTCTTGTGACAGAGTAGAATTGCTCCAGAGTGTAGCCTAGGTTTTTGTTTTGTTTTGTTTTTCAGTTTGTTTGGTTTTTTAAAGTCATTTGATTGGGGTTCTTACAGCTCTTATAACATTTCATACATCAATTGTATCAAGCATATTTGTACATATGTTACCATAATTTCCAAAACATTTTTACTTGAGGCCTCACTATAAGCTTTTTTTAAAAATCATTTTATTGGGGGTTCATATAGCTCCTATCACAATCAATACGTACATCAATTGTATGCAGACCATATTTGCACATTTGTTGCCATCATCATTCTCCAAACATCCTCTTTCTACCTAGGCCCCTGGTATATGCTCCCCATATTTTCCCTCCCTCCTCTCTCCCCTTCCCCCATAAACTCTTATCAAATTATAAGTTGTCATTATTTTGTCATCATACACTGTCCAATGTGTTCCTTCACTCACTTCCCTGATTTTCCATACCCCAGGGAGGAGGTCATATGTAGATTCCTACAATAGGTTTCCCCTTTCTGCTCCACCTTCCCTCCACCCTCCTAGCGTCACTACTCTCACTACTGGTCCTGAAAGGATCATCTGTCCTGAATAACCCCTGTTTCCAGCTCTAGTGCACATGCCCTGGTCTAACTGGATTTGTAAAGTAGAATTGGGATCATGGGTGGAAGAAAGCATTTAAAAGCTAGAGGAAAGTTGCATATTTTGTCTCTGCTATACGGTACCATGACTGGCTTGTCTCCTCCCTACTATCCCTCTGTAAGGGGCTCTCGCTTTAGCTATTGATGAACTTTGGGTCCCCAATATGTATTCTCCCTCATTTATAATGATATAATTTTTAGTTTTTTGATTTCTGATCCCTGATCCCTTTGATAGCTCATCATCACACAGGCTGGTGTGCTTCGTCTATGTGGGCTTTGTTGCTTTTGAGCTAGATGGCTGCTTGTTTACTTTCAAACCTTTAAGACCCCAGATACTATATCTTTTAATAGCTGGACACCATCAGCTTACTTCACCACATTTGCTTCTGCACACATTTGTCATCAGCAAGCATTTCAGGGAAGTGGGCATGCAACGATATGATTTTTAGTTCTTGAAACCTGATTAGTGATTCCTTTGACACTTCGTGGTCTCACAAGCTGGTGTGCTTCTTCCATGTGGCCTTTGTTGCTTCTGCACTAGATGACCGCTCATTTACTTCAAGTCTTTAAGACCCTAGATGCTACATCTATTGATAGCCGGGCAATATCAGCTTTCTTCACCACTTTTGCTTATGCACACATTTGTCTTCAGGGATGGTGTCAGGAAGGTGAGCATCATGGAATGTCAATTTACTAGAACAAAGTGTTCTTGCATTGAGGAAGCAGTTGAGTGGAGATCCAGTGCCCATCTACTGTCTTAATACTAACCCTATAAATGTATAGGGTTCCCATATCATATATAAATATATTCACCTATCATATGTAAATATATTCACCTATGTACATGCCTGTTTTAGATCTCTATAAATGCCTTTACAACTCCCCCCCCCACACACACACTTCTTTCCTCTATTTCTTCTTACTTTCCTTTAGTCCACCTATCATGCTGAGCCTCCTTTGGGGTTCCCTAGGCTTTAATCTCTATAGAAGCAAATTACTAATGGGGCATTCTTTTTGGAGCTGCTGGGTGGATTGGAACTGCCAACATTTCAGTTAGCTGTTATACATTTAATCATTAAATGGTGCCACCAGAACTTCTTGCTGGGTATATGAATACAGATGTAAAAATTGAGACCTCTGCTTTTTAGTGAGGAAATAAATATATTGAAATAATTAGAACAAAATGAAATGAATACACAAATGTAAAGATTAATATAAGATAATAACATGAAGAGAGAACAAATTCTTCTAGAATAAATGCCAGAGGTTGATAGAGAAATGAGACTTGATGTGAGGCTTAATGGATGTAGAAATATTCACCAAGTAGTTCATAAAGGGATTCTAGCCTGATAGTAGTGTGTGAGTGAAGCTGAACTCTGAAAGTGCATTTCTGAAAGTTGAAAGCAATACATTACTGTTGAAGGAAAAGTTAAGTAGGAAAAAAGGCAGATACAGCTGCGTACTTACCAAGATGAATTTCTCCTTGATTTTCTCCCACAATTGAACAGGCAGGCAGAAGACAAAAGCCCAAATACACTGTTTCCTTTTAAAATATTAATTTGGCCTCCTTTACAGCACCTGCTTCAGAGACTACGCATGGAAATAGTATTGATTGACTAATCTCACTTGCTTTCATGAATTCAAGCAAGATGCAAGTTCAAGTTGCTATGTAAAAGTCAAAGAAAAACATGCCCCCTCCTGAGAGCAGAGCACTGAGAAATGGAGGACCTTTAAAAGGAGAAAAAATATTGATTGGACACTTACCAGGCACTTAACATGGTCATTTTAAAACAGGATGTGTTTTAAAATAGGAGAATCTGCTATTATAGTCCAATTTAATCAATCCATTTTTATTTCTTGGATCCTCAAAAATTGTCTGATAATCTTTTCCCTGTCATATTTTAAAATATCACAGGTTATTATAACCAAATGTAGCTGAAGGTACTAAGCTCTTTAAAAATATGCACTGTGCCTCATCCAGTTACCGTGAACTGATTGCCATTCTGACTTCTTAGAAAAAAAGTAGTGGATTTTGTTTCTTCTTAAAATGATTTCTGAGACATAAACCCTTGAAAGTCCCCTGGTATCTTCTAATTTTCAAATGAAGCAGAATTACTAACAGATTAAACCAAGAGTGTCAGGGTTAGTGAATTTTCAAGTAGATGATCTTCCAGGTGAATGAAGAGGAAAAAAAAAAACCCTTCAAGTGTTGTGGTAAGCCACAGTGGTGCTTTCAAATACCTGTTGAACAGAAAGTTGTGGTTCATACAAGTGGTCAGTGTAAGAGGAATTAGAAATGCCTAGAATTTCAGTACGTCAAATCTCAGAATTAGCGAGTACAGGTATTTCTTTCTACGTGGAAGTCCACTGTGTAGAACTTTACAGTTTTGTGATGAAATAAACATATTCTGTTCTACCCATTGACGATTTCTTCTCAGCAACCTTGTAAGTCAGAATGGAACTTCTGCATAGTGTTCCTAAGGCTGTACTCTTTATAGAAACAGACTGTCATATCTACCTCTTGCAGCCTGGTAGGGAGAGTACAAACTGCTGATCTCTGCATACCTAGCCATGAACTTAACTACCGCAGCACCAGGGCCCCTTGAGGAAAGGAGAAGTGAACTTATATTGGACAAGCTCCTGCTTTCTGGGTACTATTTTTGTAAACATGAGTCACTCCAGGGGCATAACTTCCAGGGAGTCCAGAAGCCATTACCCTAAAAATGGGACAGCAGCTGTTCATTGACTTCCTTTCAGGGTTCAACTTTTCACTCATGAGAATGGTGACACTTCCTCCATCGGTGTGAGAAGCCGCAGCAGCAACAGGATATTTTTTTCTGCGCTAACTTACTATTGGCCAGCCAGTACCAGAGAAGTCTGAACGTGGGCACTGCTGCAGGAGAAAGAGGGGCAAGAACAACCACAGCAAAGAGGAGCTCTGAGAGGAAAAGAGCCAGAATAGGATGATTTAGCCCAAATCAGAAACCTGGGCGACAGATGGGGGTCAAGCCTTCCTCTCCCGTGCTCTCAGATCCACATATTTATCCAAGCACAAATCACTCCAGTTCCATTTTTCTTGAATATCTTCATGTACAACAGAATGAAACACTGCTCAGCATAACAATCAACTGGGGTAGTACTGCAGTCACTGTACAGATTGAGTGTCTTCTGAACCAGAGGCTCACCTTCCAGTCCTGTCTGGGATATTACTCTTTTATAATCTATAGGGATTTTTATTGTCTCATAAAAATCGACTAATAAAAGAAGCAAACCTCCAAGTCTTTCTTCTTAGTCTGTTTTATCTGAAAACTGAAACCCATGCACCATGGCAGAACCTCCAGCATCACAGAGAGCCATCACAGTGTCATATCTCCTCCAGAATAGTGTTAATAGTCTCCAAGTGGCCATCAATTTTTCTCCATTCTATCTGTTATTTCCAGGACAGTTAATGTGATATTTCTGAAATGCAAACTTCCCTCACTTCAAACTCTTTAGTAATTTCCCATTGCTTTTAAAATAAGAAGGTGCCCTGGTGGACTGTGGGTTAGGCATTAGGCTGCTAACTACACTGCCAGTGTTTCAAAGCCAATTGCCATTTCAAGGGGGAAACTGAGGCTGTCTGGTCCCATAAAGTCCTACAGCCTCCAAAATCCTATATAAGTTTACTATGAATCAGAGTCAACTTAATGACAGGGGGTTTTACTTGGGTTTGATCTTAGTGTGGTTTATAAGGCCCTTCATAATCTGAAATTCTCCCCGAACAAATGTCTCTAGTTTCATATCTTATCCTCTGAATTAATTACTGGAATTGCAAGTGACATTCTTGCCTTTTGCACATGTCCTGCACAAATTGATTTCTGTTTGTCTCATTCCTATCACCAGCATAATCTCATACCATTGTCACCAACTGCATAGAAGTGTCACCCCACTCTAGTCTTCAATGAAGCAACCAAATTTCTATTCCAGAACTGCTTGCGTTTTCTCTGACTTGACTACTCTTCTTACCGCCAAACAGTCTTATTTTCACTTTGTTATGGTCATACTCAAATATAGGTTACGTCCACCCAGGAGAGCACATCCATCACCATCCAAAGGCAAAACAAAACAAAAACCGTTGACATTTAGTCAATTTCTACTCGTAGTGACCCCATAGGATGAAGGAGAACTTCTTCGTAGCATCTCCAGTGCTGCAGGTTTTACCACAAAGGCTATAGTTTTCTTCCATGGAGTGACTGATGGGGTTGAACCAAGAAGCTTTAAGTTAGCAGTAGAATGCTTACCAGTGCCACTAGGACTCCTTTGATGGCTTCTTAAAAATCAGGAAACCAAATGCACTGCCATCGAATAGCTTCTGACTAGTAGCATCTCTATGGCAGAGAGAACTGCCCCTGTGACTTGCCCCTGTGAGTTTCCAAGACGGCCCGTCTCTGCAGGAGTAGAAAGCTTCATCGTTGGTGGTTTTCAAATGCTGACCTTGTGGTCACCAGCCAAATGTGTGGCCCCCTACAGCACTAGGGCTCCTGGGGGTTTGGAAAAAACTCAGTGACTTCAGCAACAAAAGCTGACCATATTCCACAATCTTATGGCGTGTCAGCTGCACATTGGCCGTAGGCCAACTGTGATCTTCGGATCAGAGATGACACACTGCCACTTTGCTTGTATTTCTTTGACCAAAACAAGTTATAGGGCCTGACCTTAACTCAGTGGAATATTACAGGAAGATACTACACATCCCATGAAAACTATGAAAGGAAATGTCATTATTTTACAGGGAAGAGGGAACTGTAATCTTGGGACAGTAACTAACTGTTCTATCTCTTTCTCTTCCTCCATGTCTTTGATTTCATTAACACTTTATTTTTCTCATTTATCATTATGCAAAATTATAGTTCTTAGCCACATCTTTCTTCTGTTGAGTGGCTCATGGGCTTGAACAGCAGACGTTGTGGTATCAAACCAATGTATAACTCACCTCACCTCCAGGATTATATCTAGATCCCTATCTGTGTTCCTATCCATTGCAATGGCTCCAACGAGGAAATGGTAGTTAGCAGATTCAATAATATGTTGGTTTTTCAATTCATTTGAATCAAAATTATTGATTTTATGAAAAGTGATAGGAGCATGTGGAAGAGTCACAGGAGCCAACTTGACAGTAGATTTCACAGATCAATTCTAGAACAAAAGGAACATCAAGATAACTGAGGATAATGATCAGTTATTTATTGCCCCTTGACTAAAATAAGAATCCACAAGCCTATGTTCATGAGGTAGAGACAGCTCGATTTTTTTCATCCATCAGTTTGTCACGCTGTAGTGGTCTATGGGTTTCTGTGATGCTGGAAGCTATGCCAACAGTATGTCCTGTACTAGCAGGGTCACCATGGTCTCTACGGAGCTTCTGGACTAAGAGCAGGAAGAAGGAGCTGGTGATGTACTAATAAAAATTGCTTGATGTTAGCCTTATTAAAATAGAAAACAAAACAAACTCACTTCTCGTTATCTACTTCTGTAAATAGTAACAGCCTTCAAAGCAGTTTTCCTCAGTCCTAAAGAGTTGCTATGCGACAGAATCAACTTTTTATAGGTAAAGAGAGAGAGAGAGAGAGATGTGAGATCAACTTCAAAGAATATGCTCACATGGTTGTGGGGAAGAGCCTGACAAGTTCAAAATTCATAGGCTGGGTGACAGGCTGGGGACTCCTGTAGGTTTGCATCCCAAAATCTGTCAATCAGGGCACATATAAGTAAGAAAATTAAAATGTTTTGAGAAAAACATCAATTATAGTTTAGAAACAGACCACAAGCTAGGATAACTCTCCTTTTGCTCTCAAGGCCCTCAAATGATAGACTGAGACATGCCCACACATGGAAGGACATCTGCCTGAGTCCAACTGAGGACTCACATGTAATTATTTTATAACAGCAGCAAGACTAGTGTGTTAGCAATTAATAGGGCATCACAGTTTTGTCAAGTTGATACATAAAATTAAATATTAGACATCATGCTCATTTATCCTAAATTTTTAGAGTTACATACAGTGGAATTACATAAAAGATGACCATTTTTACTTTAGAATCAAGCTAGTCATATTCTTTCTTAAAAAGTAGAAGATCCTAATTCTAATTCTCTGGGTGAAATGTGCAATAGAAAATTTTTGATTAGCTAGAAAGAGGTATCATTTTAATTGTACATATTATATAGTCCATTTATAGGTCAATATTTTCATAATTATAAAATAATCACATTTCTAATATAATTTTCAATACAAAGGCCACAAAGATTCACAGCTTTAGAAACTAAACCTCCTCTTTTTTATCAGATCTTTAGCTGTATTATTGACCATGATGGCTAATCTATTTTCAAGCCATGCTCTAAAACAGGACCAGCAAAAATAAGGGAAAAGTAGAACTGAAGTTTCATTGCATATGTTCTTATTTTATTATATTGTCAGCTTGTGACATTTTTAGTTATTAACTCCTTGTTCATAAATGTAGGTCCAATATCTCACTGATTCAAAAACTTGCTGTGGGAAATTTATGTGTATCTCCAATATGAAAGGTTTCTTTTTTAGATTTTAATAGTCTTAACAATTTTATTGATATATAATTCATACAATTCAATGGATTAAATATAGTAAGTATATATATTAAGAAAAGTTGTGCAATCACCTCTGTTGATCTTAGAACATTTTCTTCTTTTTTTTATTTTTTTGTGGACCTCATTGCCCTCTGGTGGTTGTGGGAGCTACCCAGCACTGCTCCTGAGAGTCGCTGCTGGATTTGAACCACCAAGAACACAGGCCGTAGTCTCACACTCAACCACTTACGCCACCGGGGCTCAATTTTCTTCTTTCTTATACTTATTATTAACTCCTTATTTTACCACAAGCTCCTCTATCATAACCCTAAGAAATTATTAATCCAGTGACTCTCTAGATTTACCTATCATGGATTTCATATAAAGAAAAACATAAAAAAACAAAAACCAACAACAATAACAGAATAAAACACAGAAAAACCTTAGTCAAAAAGAAAGCAGAAAAATAAAAATGAGGACAAATTTTAAATAGGTTAAAAGGGAAAGCAAGGGATAAGGTATTAAAATTTAACCTAACTACATCTGTCTGCATTAGTTCACTTTCTAATATGTTCTGTCTGATAGCAAAGCAATTAACATTCCTGGTCAATGGTCAGAAGTGATTCACTGGAAACTTAATCCAAGTGGGGACCCTGATAATGGATTTTGAACTTTCACCACCATCCACAGCTTTTGCAGGCCTCGTGCTCAGAATCCTCCCATTTTGACTTTTATGTTTCTGAGGGTCTTAGGAACTGAGACACCGCATCTCCAGGCAGGTCTGTCCACATGCAGATGCGCCCACATACGAGTACTCAATGTGAAGACTGTTACATATGCTACCCCATGCTTCAAGACAAAATTTCATTTATTTGTACTTAGAAATAAATATTGCACAATATATAACTACATATTGTTTTTATGATGAATCACTATACCTTAATTATGTTCAATTTGTAACAACGAAAATACATCATGCCTCTCATATATTTACATGATGATTCATAACAGTAGCAAAATAACAGTTATGAAGTAACAATGAAAACCATTTTATGGTTAGGGACACTGCAACATAAGGAACTATATTCAAGGGTCACAACATTAGGAAAGTTGAGAACCACTGATTTACAATCCTTGAATCACACAGCCTGGTGTTCTTCTATATGGACTTAGATGACTGCTTACTCTTAAGACCAGCCTTTCAGTCCCCAGGCTAGTCTTTCTGACAGCTGCATACATACCCTCTGGTTTCTTCCCCACACTTTGCTGCAGCACCCATGTCTTCAGTCTTTTCATGAGCACGAGCATCAAGTAGGGCCATGGCATAAAAACTAATTGTTTGAGCTCAAAATCCATTCATATTACTATGTTTTATATGTGTTCCTGGCCCACTTTAGAGACATCATTATCATCTTATTGGGGAATATTACAAATCATCTCCAGGGGGGAATATGGTAATTCTATAAATAACATCAAAGTTTAACTGAAGGTGTAGCATTTCAAGCACAATTGAGAAAACATAAGCTCCCATGAACAGGACAGCCTTTTAGACTAAAATACACAGATTGTTGACTTGTTGCAATTAAAAACTTAAGTGATTGGACACTATTTATGAAAACAATGAGGACTGGAGATAGGAAGATCATTTTTCAATCACACTCATTCTCAAAGGCAGAACGATGCCTGCTTTACTAAGACACCTCATTCAAAAACAAAGAGAGCTTGAAAATAGCAACTATATGGTTGTCATTTGGGGGCACCCTCAAAGCAAGAGATTGAACCCCAACCAGTGGCTTCCACATCTGTAACTTGGGGATAGTGGTCTTCTGCTTCTCACACTAGAACCTTTCAGTCTCAAGTCCAAGGGCCGGGCACATTTCCATTATTTTAATCTACCACAGGAGCACTGGTGGCATAGTGAGTTACCCTTTGGGCTATTGACTGTAAGTTCAGCAGATTGAATCCCCTAGCTCCCTCTTAGGAGAAAGATCCAAATTTTTACTCCCATAAACAGTGACAGAAGGCTGGCAGAGCAGTTCTCCTTTGTCTTATAGGATCACTGTGAATCAGGAACACTTGGTGGCAGTGAGCTAATCTGACACACGTTTGTTTCAAGGAAAGCCCAGTTTGCTTGGTGGTGAATCCAGACATCCAGAAGTCTGGATGAAATTATTTTAGAACTATGAGTTTGCACTTTATAAACATTTGTTTCTATCCATAGCATGAGGTTGACAAATTTGGAAATTCTAAGGATAGGAATTATAAGAAAGTCCATATTAGATAGCTAAGACTATAGATGCTCAAAGTCCCTTTATAAAATATTTAGGCTTCTAGTAAATGTGGTGAACGTGTTACTGCTAGATCTCTCTCAGGGAAAGAATTCACACCGAAGTCTGGTTCATGATCCAAGTGAGTTTTATGAAAGGTGAAAGAAGCTTCACGTTTACACAGGTACCTCAGGGCACTTCACACCCACATGTGGAGTCCTGAGGCCAGAGGAGATCACTGCATGACCTCTGAAGAGCAGCTTGAGAAGCAGAAGAGGCCACCAGGCTCTGCCTTCTGGCTTTTCAGGTCCTCTTCTGGGAGGTGCGGTGGACAATCCTGGTCAACCCCATTAGCTGGATTGGATTCACCTGACCCAGATTGGCCTATCCAGGTGTAATGCCCATCTAGGTGTACCACCCTTTCTGGCTGGAAGCTGGAATCTCTGAGCATGCGCAATGGATGCCCAGGTCTAATGCTAGCTACCTTATAATTCAGGACATCTTTCTTGGCTCAGGAAGCACAGTGTTACACTTCCTTCAGTGTGGGGAACCCTTTCTTCTCTGACCCTTGAATCTCCCTTAGAACAGCCACAATTGGCCTAGTGTAGAAGCAACAATCTTTATAAGAGAAGGAAATGCAGCAGGCATTGCATTTTTTATGCAAATTTGACTCTGTGTGCACAGTGGCACCATACAGGAGAATCCACCTTCTGTGGCTTTCCTCTCTGGGTCCCTGAGGGTTCAGCTTCCTTCCTGCTATACAGCTGTGTTGGGTTTTCATCGAAACATCTATTTTCCTGACCTGTTTTTTTCACTCCCTTTGAGGTATGCAATAGACCAAGTTCATTCTCTTCATTGAGGTGATCGGTTTTGCCTTCCCTTGTATCTGACTTTAGTGTGTTTTTCATATAAATAGTGCCCCAAATGTACAGCAGTTGCTTATAACAGATAACAACAGAGCCCCCGAGCAGGAGCATGCATCAGCTCTTCTTGTCCTAAACGGATGTCTATCTCGTGGTGGTTCCTCTGAGTTCTCCACCACCAGATGTCCACAGACTCTGACCCTCTCCTGAGACCAGTAAGAAAAGAAAAGTTTTACAAATGAAAATATTCTTCTAATCATTTATCAAACAAATCTCAAAGACTGTTTTAAAGTGCAAAGAAAGAAAGAACTAGGAAAGCCCCTCAACACTGTACAATAGGGGAAAAAATCATACATATATCATCTGTTTAATGAAGTAAAGGTAGTAGTAGTTAGCACTTGGCGCATTTTTTTTTGTTAGACTACTAATATTCACAGCATCAAGTATAAGAGCATTTGTACATAAGGTTCTCTATATTTCATAAGGTACTCTACAGGGCACTCTCTATAAGTGTGGCAGTCACTGATCTGTGTCAATTACAGCACTGGGCGTATAGGGGTGGAGTCTAGCCTGTCATTCTGGAGAGAGCAAATGAGCCCTCTCTGTGGGCATGGCTTTCTCTGAGAAATCTGGAAAATCTTGGGATATTTCCCCTGTGGAGATGAGAGACCATTGACTCAGTCCCTGGGAGATGCTCTACTGACAAGATGAGATGACAACATGCTGATAGATCCTGATTCCTGGAGACTGGAGGAGCCAGAGGAGAAGCCACATAGGCTTACCCTGATAGAACCAAACTTCTGGGGCTGGAGAAGTCACTTAGAGAGTCCTGTCAGTGCTGAAATGCTTGGGAGGCCAAAGGGAGACCCTTGCCAGTGCTAAGATGCTTCTACCACCACTGGATACTGCTGACGAACCCTGAACCCTGGAAACGATGAACCATTTGGAGACACCTACCAATGCCAGGATGCTTCTACTGCAAGACTCTGTACCTACTGCCCTGTGATTATCCTGGTGTCATTGCAAGTGACTCATGAGTCAGAAGAAGACTTTATAGACTAGTATTGGACATATGGGCTAAGGTCAGACTTATGACCTTGGACTGGACTGGGTTGGGATGCTTTCTTAATGTCCTATTTCTCTTGTATATAAACCTCTCCCTTGTAAACATATGCATGTTTGTGAATTTGTTTCCCTTGTCTACCCAGACTAACACAAAAAGGTACTCTCTATTACTCTATTTACAGTCACTATTGAATAGTTAAACATAATGACTCATACACAAGGTTGCTCTTTCTCAGGGAGTTTAGTGGTTATCGTGTGAATCATCAACCACACCCTTTTGATCAGATAAATCTAAAAATGTGATGAGTAAAGCACTTGTAATTATAAATCAGTGTTTACAAAGATCAATAAAACATCAAATATCTTATATGAAATGTATCTATTGAACCTCAATAACTTTGTAGCTACATTTTCAATTATACCTCTGTTTATCAGATAGTCTTTCATCAGTCAAAACTTTCTGATGTGTGTCATAGAACACTTATCTTACTTGTTGGGTTTTTTTTTTAAGTCATTGTGAATTGGGTGAATCTTTACAGAGCAAATCAGTTTTCCATTCAGCAATTCATTCAAAATCCCCATTCTGCACCAGCAATTACCCTGGGTGCTTCCCGTGTTGCCTCTGTCCATTTCCCCTTCTTTCCTAACTCTTCCACCTTCTGAACTTTGTCTTTGGGCATAGGCTGCCCTCTTGATGTCAACGGGTTGCGTACACATCCTAACAACAACAACACAGCCGTTTTCTTGGCGTTTTGGTTTTTAGTTGCGGGGATGGGGGTGAGGGAGGTGATTCCGAAAATTGCTTTGAGTAGATCCCTTCAGCTCCAGTTGTGGTGTTCCATTATATTTTCCACTATGCCATTATACTGATCTGTTACTTCATTATCCTACTTTTCAATAGGAGAAGAACTCAGAGTCACAAATCACTGGATAGCACAAAAAAACAGACATATTTAAAAAAGAACTAGTTATTAAAAAACTGCCAGGGACATTGTATATGTAGTTGCTTACCCTTTGAGCTGCCAATCATAAAGTCAGAGAGCTTCCAATTATAAGGTTCACCAAATAGTACCAATATACTCAAATATTTATTAAAAGAAAACAAAATATGGTAATATTTAACAGCATAAACTCAACAGTGGTGTTGAGAACCATCATCGCTTTCATTAACAAATGAGGGGAGGTGTGGGCTATGACCATCATGTGACCTGACTGACACTGAGACTCCAGGAGGCGGGACTTCCTCCGGAAAACAGAGCAATCCACAGCATGCAAACAGCAGCAGACAGTAAGCTGGCGCATGGGATCATATGCAAATGTTCTGGAATACCACACCTTCAGACCATAAGACGCACCTTGGTTTTTCCCCCAATTTGGGGATGGGGGAGTACATCTTATGGTCTGAAAAATACTGTACTTAAAACAAAGTCTCGCCATCCTTGCCTCCAGCTGGCTCTACTTCTTTCAAAACAGATTTGTCTATTCTTTTGGCAATTCCGGCACTTTCAATCTTTGCCCGCATCATAATGCAAGCACATCAGTTCTTCAGTTTTCCTTATTCAATGTATATTTGATTTCTATTAAGAACTATTTCAGATAGGAATAGCGTATGTATTATTACATTCCTTTGAAACTTTCCAATCAATAATCTTGATGATTTAATGGTCAATTACAGGCTTGTGCAGAGCAGAAAAAAACTTGAATTGCCCTATGCTCACTCCCCAAATGAAACTGACTATGGCTCATTTGATATTCATATATTTTGAGGGAAGATTTGATAAAAAATAACCACTGTAAACTGAATAGAACTGTAAGGATTTTCTGAAGAAGTAATCCATTAGTAAAATGGAAAAACTTCATATCAAAAATAAGGGTAGATACTAAAATGACAAGATTTTCAAAGCAGCCAGAGTGACAGTGTGTTCTGAGTGGGCTGCTAAGCACGAGATCAGCACCTGAAACCACTGCTGGCTCCACAGGAGACTCTGATCCCATAACGATGTACTGCTTTAGAAACCCCCAGGGGCCATTCTACTCTGTGCTATAGGCCGCTAGGAGTCAGAAGAGATGCACTGGCAGTAAGGTGGGTTTTGTTGTTGTTGTTGTTGTTGTTTGGGGTAATATACTTCACATCCACATAGTAGGTATAGTGAAAAAAGTATAACCTACTATTATGCTACTAGGAATGACAACCAAACCCCAAAGTGTGCAAACTTTCAAGTACCTAAAAAAAAGAATGACAAATTGCAAGAAATCAATATTAAATAACATTTCACAAATGATAAAATGAAATTAAAATTAAAATGAGATCTTTGTTTATCAGATTGGTAGATATGGGAAAGATTGAGAAGCTTAGAAATGCATCATGTAGGAGGTGTCTTTGGTAATACCCTGGAACACAGAAGTCCCAGGGGTGGGCGGGTGTGTGCCAATGGTCAAACATCCAACCACAAGCTCAGAGACTGGCTGTGGGAACCGGCCCTGAGGCCTATCAGAAGACCATCCTAGCAAATTACTTGGGGAAGATTGCTCCCTTCAAAACCCCGTGAAGCAATTCTGCTTTGCACAAATGGGGTCTCCAGAATTTAGAATCCACTCAATGGCAATGAACAATAATCATGAAGAAGCCTCCAACAAACCTTGTGGGAAACGGAGACCTGAGAGAGTGCATGCAGACCAATTCTTTACGTTCATACTTCAGAAGCTGGGAGGCCAGGATTCTCATGGAGGGAGGCCTTCATATTCATGAGGTGACGACGTACATTGTCCTAAGGGAAAACTCTTCCCCTCCATGCCCACCTCCCCACATGCACACACCCCATAATAATGCCAATTTTAAGGTGCCACTTGTAAGCATATTGTTACAACTCTACTCAGGAAGGAAAACTTCTTGAATACTATCTGCATGAAGGCTGTCTGACATCAAAAATAATCAGACCCTATTGTCTGTCCCACCCTAAATAGGGCTAACTCCCTGGTGATAAAGATCATAGATTGTTCTCCTGAGCTCAGGGACACCTAAAATCAAGCCAGCTCAGATTAAGCTGCTGTCTTAACTCTAGAACCTCCCCATCTTGCTGTGCATGTGCCTTCCTGTCACATGGGCACCTCTAATACCTCCCCTTCCTCATGCTTGTCTTTCCCTAGCAGCTGTTCCTCCTGTTATGTGTATGCGTCGAATACAAACCCTTTCTTGTTACATATGTGCCTCCATGGCTAGCATGCCTGAGATGATAGAAGCCTTTGAGAGAATGCATTACTCCTTCACTCTGGTTCCATTCATCATGGGAGAGGTGAACCCTTGCATGTCATGTCTGCGGTTCTTGTCATTTACCCCTTAATTACACAACCGCCCTTGGGCCCATTCAATTCTGGAGGGTGGTCCACCGCAAAACCCAAAATGAGGAACAGTCTATAAAAAGGAGAGAGATAAACTATATTGTTCAACTATCTCAGTGTCACAAAAGACAAGGAAAAGCTGTGGAGGAGTTTCCAATTAAAGTGTCAAAACAAACAAAAGCATGACAAACCCTAGTGAAGAACAATTGCAACAATTTCAGATCCAAGATTGGTTCTGTACTGGAGAAAAAAAGGTAACTGACCAACTGACAAAATTGGAATCGGATAGCCAACTGGATGAAAGTTTTGCATCAAAGTTAATTTTACTGAGATGGACAACTATCCTGTGCTTGTGTAAGGGAGTATGCCGAATCTTAGGAAAATAAACATCAAAGTATAGTGCCATGAGATAACACATCATCAAATTAAATGCACATGCACACTATGATAAATCAAAAAGTATTGCTTTAAGACCATAGAAATGCTTATTAAACAATATATCAAATGTGAAGCTAGAGTCTTTCAATATATCCCCTATCAAGATCTATATACTTTTTAAAAGTTGTTTTTGACTTATTCTAATATACTATTAGAATATTAAAATATCCTATATTTCTGAAGGCAATACTAACATTTCTGTAACTCTTCCAAGCAAAGAATTCTTCAATCTTCCATTTACACCAACCATTAACTATTTTTGAAAACTTTTGTCTGCTTTGAATGAAATTTTACAGTCTATTGATTTTCCTTTCAATGATCCATATACATCTTATTTCATGACATTGATTATAGCCCCACAATGTAACATTACTCTCTCTGCTTCCTTCCTGTACATATCATTCCTGTTCATCCACCTCTTGCATCCTTTCCTGCCTTTGGAGGTTTCACCAAGGGTAAATATTGTCCTGTTGAGACCATACGATGTTATTCTTCACCCTATAAACCTTTCTATTGTTTGGCTGAAAGTTGAGTCATGGAGGTGAGTTCAGTTCTAGTCCTGAAGAGTGACCAAGAATAATAGTTGCAGAGATTTTACCAGTCTTTGTCAGACCAGTGTGGTAATTATGCAATCTGCTGTAACTTGAGTGAAGGGATGGAGTTTAGTCTGTCAATCAGGTCGCAGCTTGATGACCTTATTTGGAGGTGCTAAGGAGATAAATGGCTCCTTGGAGGCAGGACACACACACACACTCTCTAGGAGACATTCCACCAGACAAGACCATGGAGCTAACTAGTGGCCTGAGCTGGAGAAACCATATAGAGACCCCCACCAATGCTGAGATACATACATGCACCACTGGATCCACTAGACTTTTCACCCATTGGTCTGTGATCTTCCTGCATTCAGCATCATTTTATGTGTTTTGTGAGTCTGAAGAGGACCTTAGAGATTGATATCAAACATAGGCTAATATCAGATTTATGGACTTGATCTGGGATGTTTTCACAATATTCAATTGCTTTTGTATATAAAGCTCTTGGGATGTTTTGATCTGGGATGTTTTCACAATATTCAATAGCTTTTGTATATAAAGCTCTTTCTTATGCACACATGAGTCTGCCTGGATTTGTTTCTTGGGTCTACCTGGACTAACACAGTCAGTAAATCTGACCTTTTAATGATTTTCAAGTTCTATTCCACGTTTTCATTCTACTCTGTCCAGAACCCACTATTGTGATCCCTTTCCAAGCAGTCACCAGTGGAAACTGGATGGATACCTTCTAGTTCTAATCTCAGGGTAATAAAGGTGGAAGTTTGTATGGTCTTTGGACTAATTGTAACTGTAAGTCTTTCATTTTCTTCACTCTTCTACGCTATGATAAAGATTATCCTTAGAGGGTTGCTCACAAGCTTTTAAGAACCAAGTGACTACTCACAAAAGCAGGAAGTAACACATTGTTTTTGTGAACTTTGTTGTGACAATTCATCTTCAAGTTCCATGTGACGATTGTTCTATTCCTTCTAAATGTTCTTTGAGTTTGGGGAATAAGATGAAAGCTGATGGGGCAAATTCAGGACAGTGAAGTCGGTAGGGTAAGGTTTTCTGGTGATATTCTCAGAGCCTAGGCCTTGTTATACTCAGAGGAGGAGCATGTACACGGTTAAGATGTGTGTGTTTGGGGGTGGCGGGGGTTGTTGTCAGTGTAGCTTTCATGTCCTTTTCCTCATCTATGAAGCTTTCATTTTCTTAGGACTTCATAATAAGCTCCGGTGATGAACTGCATCCTTCAAGAAAAATCTACCAAGATTATCCCTTTGGGGCCCCCCAAAAGAGTCACCATAATTAAATGAGCTGACCTTTGAAATTAGCTGACCCAGCAGATTTCCTGGGATGCAATTCATGTGATTGAACCTCCCCTGAAGGCAACTTAGCCAAATGAAGACCGGCACACTCCTGGGCAAATTGTCTGCCAATATCCACTGATGTGAGAGACATGCTTAAATGCACTTTGTTTGGAATAACCTGTGTATGTATGAGCTGGAGCCCTGCTGCTGTAATGACATGCGTCGATTCCATTCCAATTCATAGCGAACCTCTGTACAGCAGTGAAGCACTGCCTGGTCTCACACCCTCCTCACAGCCACTGTGTTGGAGCTGGTTTCAATACACCTTGTGAAGAGTATTCCTCCTCCTCACTGGCCCTCAATTGTAACAGGCGTGTTGCCCCTTGTAGCAGCAGTATTTTTACTTATGCATGTATATGAGAATGATAAAGCCAATAGGGTGAAATCTTCAAAGCAAACAAATACAGGACAAAAAGTATAATGGTGTGGTTTGCATTGTTTTCACTTTTCTAATTTTCCTGAAAAGTTGGAATCACTTCTAAATAAAAAGGTTTTGGGGGGGCTGAGCCCTGGGGGCATAAGTGATTGAATGCGGGACTGCAGCCCGCGGGCTTGGCAGTTCAAATCCAGCAGCGGTTCTCAGGAGTAGCACTAGGTAGCGCCACAACCACCAGAGGCAGTGATGCCCAAAACAAAAAAAAGAAAGAAAGAAAGAAAGAAAGAAAGAAAGAAAACAAAGGATTTTTTTAAGTCAGCTTATATTAATCTATATAGTAATATGTCCATAAACTAGCAAGAAGTGGTGAAAGCGGTGTGGTCCCTATGTACACATAGTACAGAATAAACCCATTTAGGTAAAAAATATCATGTATGCACAGACGCAGTCTGAAAAGTTTATAAGCTAGAAATAGGAGCTAGGTCGAGTACCACATTACAAAGCACTAATGAGTTGACAACAGAGGGGAAACTAGACATTGAAATTCAAATTATAAGCCCAGTTCACAATAGCAAAAAAAGGTAAAGCCTAAGGAATGCACACCAGTAATGCTGTGCCTGCTCATACCAGTAGTTGTCCTTTACATGACACACCGTCAAGTGTCAGGTGTTATAAGAGAAGCTTAAATATTCATATTCTTTAAACATGAAATTTCATCCTTACAGCAACCCTTTCAGATTTTATAAATGAGCAAGCTAAAGTGACAAGAATATAAGCAACCTGTTCAAAGTCACAATGTCAGCAAACAACAGAATAAGAACTAAAGTTTAGGAGAGTCTGACTCCAAAACACATGCTCTTTCTCCTGCCACAGCCAAAGTCCCTGTCAATAAAACATGGAAATAAATCATGCTTCCATACAATACATATCTGAATGAACAACAATTTATTCTAGCCACAATATCTACCATCACTGAATCGAATCCGACTGCTAATCACTCCGTATAGTGCTTTCAAAGCTGTACATTTTTTGGCAGCAGACTGCCATGTCTTCCTCCTAGGCAGTAGGTCCTAGGGTAAATCATAGACCTTTTGTTTAACACTCAGGTGCTTTCATCACTACCCCACCCACTAGTGTTCTCTCCAGATGGAATAATCACGGAGTCTATCACACAGTCCTTCCATGGTTCTTCAGATTTCTACTTAGGATTCAAGGGACTACAGGACAATGTATAAAATACAGCTCTAAAAACAACCTAAAACCATTTTTGTATCAGTATTTTCAACTGGAAAAAAAATCAGAAGAAGGTATTCTATCCTGCATGCATGTGAGATTACCTATTTGCAATCCTCATTCCTCCATAAGGACTAATCCATGCCTCATTACTGTCAGGCTTCTGAACATTTACATAAATGATAGGGACGTGTTATCACTTATTTCTGGATTCAGTAGATTACATGCAAAATGTGCAAAGGCATGATTAAAAAATCTTTGATCTTTTAATCAGAAAAGTAAGCAATGTTAATTCATTTTGGCGAGGGTAATTCATATACTTTATTATAATATGACTTTGCATTTGAAATTACCACACTATAGCAATTACTCTCCATTAACGAAGGTTTGTTGCTGTGTAATTGCACTATGACTTGAGACAACAGCAACATTTCTAGAAGTTTGGTTAAATTTGGTGTGGAGCTATTTTATAATCATATTCTTTAAACATAAAATAAATATCACCACCATAATATTTCATTCTATAAATGTCACAAACATAAATATCAATGGAACTATGTGAACAGAGTAAAATAGCCTTCAGGAGGAATAAAAAAAAACCTTAATTTTTAAATTCAAAGGCTACCATATTTATTTTATGCTAATATGACTTTGTGAAAGGTTCCTCCAAAATCTTATCTCTATTCTACTCCAGTAGAGATAGATATATACATAAATAAGTATCAAACAAAGCAGGATACACATTCATGCTATATCAAAAGAACAGAGTGATATGCTAAATATCTCCAGAAAGATCTTGAAAGAATGAAAGAAAAGTATATTTTAGTTAATCTTTGGTGAATGGGTAGGAAATCAGGAAGCAGAAGAAAGAGGAGGAGAGAACATTGTAAAAGACAAGCACCTATAAAGCTAGACTAAGTGGTTGAATAATTCTGCAAGAAAAGCAAATATAGAATTTTGAGCAAAAGTGGAGCATCAGATAAATAATCTGAAGCTACTTTGAAGATGACATGAGATTAGGTGAAATTATGGTCAAGAAAACCAAACATTCATAACTGTCATTGAAAATATAAGGCTAATTTTAGGGACCCTAACGTATGACACTGGAACCCTGGTAACCTAGTGGTTATGCATTGGGCCACTAACCACAAGGTCAACAGTTCGAAACCATGGGAGGAAGGCAAGACCTTTTACTTTCTGTAAAAAGTTATGGTCTCAAAAACCCACAGGGACAGTTCTATCCAGTGCCATAGGGCCATTGTGAGTCAGAATTGACTTGCTAGCCGCCAGTTGGATTTCCCCCTAACTTACAGCAGAGGTACCTTATCGGAAATAACTGGAAACACACAGAGAAGGCAAGTGTTCTAAAATTAGATATGATGTGCATGGAAACAGCAGTCAAGAAAGCAAACAATGAATATCATTGGGTAAACCACCTGCACAGAACTTCTTCAGAGTTTTGAAGAATAAGGGTGTCACTATACAAGTGGGCACATGGGGAGTTAATAAGCATGAGTATAAGAATGAAGAAAGTGTTCTGATTGTGGTGCTGATTGTACAACTCTTCTAGAACTACTGAATTGTATGACAGGTGAGCTGTATGTCAATAGGACTGTTAAAAAACTTTACAAGTATTATATATAGTACATTGTATACTATTTAATAATATACTATTATAGTGTATTATATCATATAACTCTTCCCGGAAATTTTGATATATTTTATTAAGACATAGATATTGATCATCTCCCTATTCTTAAAAAAAAGGAAGTAGAGAAGTCCCTGCAATGCTGCAATGATTGATCTGTTTGTGCTTCCAGTTAGTGATTGTGGGAGTCTTCAGACCAGATTTGAGGTTCTTCACAGCACTGGTTGCTACAAGTTACTGAACGTAAAAAGTGAAACAGATTCAAAGAAACTATCAAAGCTCTACTTAGGTTACATTTGTGATAGGCTGGCAATACCTCAACCAAAATATGGAACACTGAAAGAACAATGTAGAATAAGAATTATTAATTTGGGTTTTCATTTTGAATTTGATTAGCTGGTGAGATGACTTGGGCAGATATACATATTAACTTTTAACATTTACTGCTTCAATACTATGGAATACTCTGCAGCCCATTACAGGCTTAGTTAGCTCTATGTGCACTAATCAGAAAAGATACCTATGGTTTGTTGTATAGGAAAAAATACAGGCAGAACAAGATTCAGCATGATAGACTGTGTAAACAAATATACATGTATGTAAATAGGTGGATGGATATATATAGTTTTACACTTGCAAAGGGCTTCAAATAACTCATTTAAAAATAAGGGGAAAGTAGGCTGAGCCCCAGTGGCGTACTGGTTTTGCATGGGACTGCGGCTCACTGGGACGGAGGTTCAATTCCAGCAGTGGGGCTGGGCCTCCTACTCCCACCACCAGAGAGCAGTGATGCCCCCCCCCCAAAAAAAGGGGGAAATAATTAAAAACTAGAATTTTTCCACAAACTTTTTGAAGCTCCCTCATACAGGAATGTAAATTCTTTCAAAGTGTTATTCACATACACGTTCTCATATGACAGCACACGCACACGTTTCCGAAGCTGCTGCTACTCTAAGGAAATGGAATGGAGGAGGGGAAGGCAGTTTATCTTTTACTGGATACCGCACTGTTTTCTTTGTATTGTTACAATGGTCATTCATTACTTTGGCTTTTAAAGTTCTTTTTGGGTTAAAAAACAAGACCCAAAAAAAAAAAAAAAAGCCAACCCAGTTACAGAAGAAAGCAAGATTGCTAAGTAGTTGTATAGAGCGAAGAAATAAGAGCCAAGGACAGGAATCTGAGAAGTGCTCAGAGGGAGGGTGTGGGGAGAGGCTTGAAAGACTACGCAGTGTGGACAACAGCCCACCGAAGCAGGGTTCGCTCACTGGGGATCAAGACTTCAGAAAATGATGGATGGAATAAGAACCCGAAAGCAGCTAGCGGAGAGCACATTGGAGCAAACAGTTTCTTAAGAGTCGAGTCTGATTGCTTTTCATGTGAACCACCAGACTAAGAGGAGGGCACAGAGGCAGAGGTGCAGTTAGTTCCCAGACAAAGTGCTTCGGGTGAAGGGAAACTGGGGCGCGCTCGTAACCTAAGGCAGGCGAGCAGTGTTCCCACTCAAGTTGGAGCCACACGCAAAAAAGGGCAAGGCTGGGACATGTGGTGGGAGAGATATATTTAAATTTCTCTTTAGAAGGATTTTCTACTGTGTCCATTCTTATGTTTGATTTCAAAACCAAATACACCGCATTTCTGCTTCAAAGACTCGTTTCGGGGAGCCTTTACAACGAATTCTTAAATCCAAACGTTGCCATTTTTCAGACAAAAACAGGAACCGGAAAGCAGTGGCTGGGCAGGCTGTCTGTGGTGTGACGCACACGGTGGGGCCAGAGAGTTATAAAGCAGATCTTGTCTTGATTTTTGTCAAATGTTGTCTTCAAACGTTGGATCGAACAATCTTCATTGTTTAAAGTGGCAGTGAGGGTTAGAATAAACCACAACAATTAAATTCGTTGTCAGTAATATAACTCCACCCAAAGCTGGTTTCTAAAATACCATTTGTGAACATATCAGACATCTGTTTGATATAGGAGTTTATTTTTCTGCAACTTGTTCACATCTTGATTACACCAGACATATAAAAGCACATACATGAGAAATGTGCTAACAGTCATTAGAAAGCATATCTGGCTATTTATGGGAGGGGTTGTACAAGCCCTTAGACAGTTTCCTTCCTCAGCATCCCTTAAAAAAAAAAAAAACTTTCTCTGGTGGCACAGTGGTTGTGTGCCGGACTGCAGCCCACAGGGTTGACATTTCAAATCCAGCAGCAGTTCTCCAGGAGCAAGGCTGGGCTTCCTACTCCCACCAGGGCAGTGATTCGGGGGAAAAAACAACAACAACAACTTTCAATGTTGGTTTGTGGTTAGGAAACATATGCCCATTTAAAATTTTAATTATAAAATGTTATCAGTAGCCTGAAAATGAGAGAAATCAGAGTAGGGCATATCTCATAAGAAAGGTAGTGGTGCAGGAAAGCAAAAAAGAAAAATAAAATGCATTCTAATCAAAGATAGATGACTTTTAGAAATCTGTAAAAATAAATTTAAATTATTTGCCATTTTGATTATACATAACTTTAATTATGTGCAATTTTACATTAAAGTTATTCCTTCAAAGCTTCTCCCCAAATAAAATCAGAAATTTTAATTACAAAATTTATAGCAAGTCTAAGTTCTGCTAGTATTTTTATATTATATTATAAGAACTAGGGCTGAGCCTCGGTGGTGTAGTGGTTGAGTGCAGGACTGCAGCACACTGGCTTGGTGGTTCAAATCCAGCAGCAACTCTCCGGGAGCAAGGCTGGGCTTCCCACTCCCACCAAAGGGCAGTGATGCAAAAAAAAAAACTTACTTCTCAAAATAGTGATTGTCTGATTTTCCTGATGTGTATCCTCTGTGATAGCCCCATATATGGTTGGCGTTTAGAGTGTGCAACAATATACAAAAATCTGTACTTTTACAATTTAGGCTTTGATACTGTTCCCTCCTTCGACTTCACATTATATATGATTTACATATCCTTCAGTGACTAATGTTGGTGTGCTTCTTCCATGTGGAGTAGGTATAAGGCTGTGGATGACTATGGGAGCCCAGGACACATTGTGGGAAAGACATAGGAAATAAGCCTCTGGTGTTCTCCCTCTCTCCATAATAGAGGGATGGGAGGGCACTGGTTTCTAAACAGATAGACAGAGGGCATGGGAGAGATGAGTATAAAAGATCTCAGGGATAAATCTCACTTGAACAGTTAAAACCTTGTCAATTGATTGATCCTCTAGAGAGAGGATACAGGATCTGATCTGGTTTTCAATATTTTCCTTATTTTTTGCTTGTTTTGTTTGTCCATATTGGAGTTTATGTCAGACGCATTATGTCACCAGCGGTCACTCTCTTCAACTTGTGCTGTATTTTTTTCTGTTTTTCAGTATATGAAACCCAGGATTGAGGAAACCATAGGAACACCAAGTAGAATAAGAGTTTCTTGGGTGGCGTGAGGGGTGGGTATTTTAAGGGAGCTGATGTCCAGGAGTCCAGGAAGGAAATGAATGTTTGGAAACTGATGACAGTAACAGTTGTACAATACTTCTTGATGTGACAGATGCTAACATGATATATGTTTTCATTCCCAATTAAAAACCAAAGTGAAAATTTACATTTTTTAAAAAAAGAAATGCTTGGAAAAGGAGAAGTGAGGTTGATATGGATATTCTTTCTTTTTAAATACAGATTTTATTGGGGGCTCTTACAACATTTAATACATCATTCGTATTGAGCATATTTGTACACGTTGCCACATTCATCTACATTATCTACTTCAACCCCTCCAGCATAAGCTCCTCTTCCCCTCTTTCCCCTAGTTCTTTATTTTTTTAATTCCCACTCCCCACATTTCCCCTTTCCCCTTCTGCTCCCCCATTAATTTTAGCATTCATCAAGTACTAGATGATAAACTCTGATATTACTTGAATTATGCATATTTCTATAGATGCATTTATTCTATTATGCTACATGAGGAGTCATAGAGCTATTTCTCCACAGAATATGATTCCTCTGAGGGACATAGAAAGTGTCTCTGTTCTAAAATCTTTTAACTCCAGAACCTAGCAAACAGTTAAGCATTTGAATACTATATAAAGAAAGTGTTGGTCTCATCTCACCCAGAGGCACCTCAGACAGTAGACTTGGTGACCATCTTCAGGAAAGCACAGTTTTACTATGAACACATCAGCTAGGCATGAGTCTACGTTGACCCCCACAGCAGCTATCAATAATAACAGCTGCATAGGGATAGGTGATCAGAAAAATCCAAATAAACGTCAAAGAATAAATACAGGAAAAATGCATACATGCGTACAAGTACACTGTTATTAAAATGATTTTAAAACAAACTGATGATTCTAGATAAAACTGTGAAGGTTATTCTTTTGACTTGAATCTCACCATTTTCCATTCCACTACCACCCTTTGATGTTTCTAGCTAAAACTGTGAAGTTTATTCTCTTGACTAGACTCTCACCATTTTCCGTTCCACTACCACCCTTCTGGGAGCCCCAGTGGTGTTGTGTTTCTGAGTTGGGATAACTACAAGGTCAGTATTTTGAAACCACCAGCAATCCATGAGAGAAAGACAAGGCTTTCTATTCCCATAATTAGTTGATGTTCACTTCCACCCTATAGAAAATGTTTTTCCCAACCTTTGAACTCCACCACTAGTCTGTCAGTTTGTCCACCTGTGGCAGTTTATATGTTACTTGGATTTTGAAAGTTATGTCTCTGGTATTTCAAACACCAGCCAGGTCACCCAAAGTGAAGGTTTCAACAGAACTTCTATAAGAATAACATACTATGAAGAAGGAATAGGCTATCCACTTCTAAGGAATTAAGCACTAAACACCATATGAAGGGAAAAGAACATTGACAAATGCTGAAAATCTCATGTATAATTGCAGAACATTGTCAGAGACGGTGTTGGAAGATGAACCCTCAGGTCAGAATTTGATTGAGGAAGAGCTGCCTTCTCAAAGTAGAGTCAAATATAAGGATTTCGATGGAGTAAAACCTACAGGCGCAATGCTTTGTTCTGCTGTGCATAGGGTGACTATGAGTCAGAATCAACTCAGTGCACCTAACAGCAGCATCCAGCACATACAAAGAGCACACGTTGCTCAACAATAAAAAGACAATGCACACTATCACAAAATGGGCAAAGGACTTAAACAGACATTTCTCCAATGGAAGCACATAAAAGCCACAATAAATCACATTCACTAGTAAAATTAATTAGAAACCTCGTACTTTGGTGGGGTGATTATAATTTGGGGCACACTTTGGTAGTTTCCCAAAGCTTTTTTTTTTTTTACTTTTCAATAATATATTTTTTCAGTTCAATTGTGGTTCTTACCATTTTCCTTTTCTGCTTGTCTGCAATGGCTTTCTTAGGACCCTTTTTTTTTTAATCCAACAAAGCCCACATAGAAGAAGCGCACCAGCCTGTGTGACCCTGAGGTGTCAAAGGGATCAGGTATTGGGCATATGAGCCAGCAATTCTACTTCTGGATATTACGAATCACACGCAATGACACCAAGTATAGAATGATCACAAGCCAGATGGGTAGAAAGTCTTTGGATCCAGTGGCATTGTAAACATCTCAGTGGTGGTGGGGGTCTCCAAGAGGTTCCTCCAGCTTCAGAGGTCTGGTTCCATCCATGTGGCTTGTCCAGCTCAGGGCACGAGGGTAGCTCCATGTGGCTTCTCCTCAGATATGTCTCACAGGAAGAAAACCTTGTCAGGGCAGAGTCTCCGAGTCAGTGCTGTCAGTAGAAAGTTTCCAAAGAAGTGAGCTGTTCCCAAACTTTTAACATAGAGTTATCATGTGCTCCAATTACTACAAAGCTGTGGCTATGCCCCCAAATAATCGAAAACATATTTCTATACCAAAACAAAGACATGTGTGGCAGTTACATAATCTTGTGTCAACTTGAGGGTATTAAGAAGAAAGGGCTGGAGTCTAGCCTGTCAATCATATCAAAGCCTGATGATGACTCTTTGTGGGTCTGGCCTTTTCATGTGGATTCTGAGAATTTCTCTCTTTCTGCTTTGGTCTGCCAGTTGACAAGCCATGCAAGACTTGCTGAGACCTGCAAGAGCTCTCTCTTTATGTCTCATCTTCCTGTTGCAGAACCACACTCAGAGAACTGGAGGAGCCATGTGGAGACCCACACCAGCCCTGAGATGCTTCCACTGTCACTGGATCCACATGAGTTTTCACCCACCAGCCTGCGTTTTCCTTCATTCAGCATTATTGTATGTGCTGCATGAGTCTGGAGAGGTAATATGAGCTAATATCTGATATGAGCTAATATCAGACTTGTGGACTTGATATGGACTGGGCTGGGATGTTTTCTCAATATACAATTGCTCTTTGATATAAAGCTCTCTCTTTCCCTGGTGATCTGGTGATCAGATCAGCATGTGACTGCTTGAGCTAGTCCTTTGCCTCCATCATGTGCTGCACTAGCTGTGAGCTGAGTCTAACCATGGACTGTGTTGCTTCACCATGCATCGATAGCGCTTGAGACTCCTTTGAGATTTGCTTCCCCATGCTTCTGATGGGTTGTGTGTCTGTCTGTGCATCCCTAGAGCTTGAGACCCCACCTGGTCCTGCTTCACTATGCTCCCATGCTACTGACTGGTGCTGCCCCCACCCCTTGTCTGCTGTCTGCAGGCTGACTCTGCCTGAGGGCAGACTCTGCTGCTGTTTCTTTGACCTTGGATGAGTATCTCTTGTGAGTTGAAGGACTGTCAATATAGTAACTGTTCCACAAAAGTGAGCTGAAATGAGCCCTATGTATTGCTGTGCAGACTAATTGTTATATTCCATATATATATATATATATATATATATATTCATAAATGTTCTGGTTTTGTTTCTCTAGAGAACCCTGCATAACACAGAATGAATGTTTAAGGCACATTTACTCAAAAGAGTAAAAAATGGAGCCAATCCAAAACAATCATTAACTGATAAAGACTTGTAGATTCATACAAGATTACTTATCAATAAAAAGGAATCAGATTCTAATACAAGTATTACAACATGAATAAACCTTACAAACATTAGGCTAGGTCAAAAAGTCAGTCACAAAAGGTGTGTATGGTTTTATTTATATGAAGTATGCAGTATAAGAAAATCTATAGAGACAGATAATTATTCTAAGGGCTGGGGTTTAGGAACTGTGGAGATTGACTGTTAAGAGGTGCAAGGTTCCTTCTAGGTTAATGAAAATGTTCTAAATTAAACAGCGATAGTGACTGCACAACCGTAAGTATGCTAAAAATCACTGAATTGTGTACTTTTAAAAAGATGGATTTTATATATGTGACATGCAGCCCAATGATGACATTATTAGAAAAACGCATATGAGTTCAACAGTAGTATGAGACTTAGGTAAACTCAACGAATAGTAGTGAAATTGTTTAAATCAAGGCATCTTGATTGTTGTAGTGGCGCATCATGGTGTTCTTTCAATCACATCCCACCCATTGCAATCAAGTGGATTCCTGCTCATGGTGACCCTCTAGAGATCCTCTAGATCCTCTAGATGCAGGGAACCTTGTCTTCCTCTCACCCAGCAGCTGCTGGGTTTGAGCCACCCTCCAAGGTCTGCAGCCCAGGACCTCACTGCCTTCTGACAGCACCAGCAGGGCTCCTTAAAAGCATACAACCACTCCACCTCCTAAAAAAACTAAACCACTGCCGTCAATTCAATTCTGACTTATGGAGACGCTCTGTATGGTTTCCAAGACTGTCCATCTTTATGGTGGCAGACAGCTTCCTCTTTCTGCTACCTCTGTGGGTTTGAACCACAGTCCTTACTGTTAGCAGAACAGCACTTACTCAACAGTGCCGCAAGGATGCCCTTCATTCACACAGCTGTCAAGAAACTAGCCCTATTAATAATAGTCAGTAAGTTTAAAGTATTTAGTATATAACTTCAATTGACAGGAAAACTCCAGATTATCTCTTAACAGTCTCCAGAGAATATTGATAGATTTTCTGTCCACAGACATCAGCCCAAGCTAGGCAAAGTAGGTCACAGAATACAATCCAATTCAAAGCTGGTATTAGATGACCCAATGTTTCTTCTTCACATAATCATGATGTTCTAGTCATTCCGTGATCCTGACCTTTAAGTCAGTGAGTAGTCTATTATTACTCAGTGACTGCAGAGTCCAGAATCAACAGTTGGGGAGCTAAAGAATGCCAATCTTCTTTCCAAATCTTTTGGCTTAATCAAAGCTGAGGTCAGTTAAATTTCTTGATTGCTTTTCATGATTCTATGCACATGAATTAAACAACAAACAGGATGCAATTAGCAAAGAATGGTAAAAGTAAAATGTTTCTTTTATAACATACAAAACAGATTAAACCCTGTTTTAAAATAAATCACTATGAAGTATTATAAGAAGTGTAGTATTTAGAAATAATAGATAATAAAACTTTTTATTAATAAGGGTTTATGAGGGGTGGAGTGGGGAGGGAGGGGAAATAGGGGAACTTGTACTGAGGGGTTGTGGCAGTCATGTGCTTATGTTAATTTTATGATTGAGATATAGGGGTGGTGTCTACCTGGTTAATCTGGAGTTAGCCATTGTGAGGCCAATGAGGCCTCTGTGTGGGTTTGGCTTTCTCCTGATACGTCTGGGAAATCTCACGATATTTCCCTCGTGAAGATGAGAAGCTATCTTCCCAGTTGTTGGGAGTCAGTCTTAGAGAGATGATGAATCATGGACAAGACAAGATGGCAGTGTCTGAGTTGCTGAGCAGCCACACAGCTTGGCCCTGATGGAGCCAGACCTCTGAAGCTGTAGAGGCCACGTGGGGACCCCTGCCAGTGATGAGTTAATTCTGCCTCCACAGAATGCTTTTGATGGACCCTGAGCCCTGGAAGCGAGGAGCCATGGGGAGACCCCTGTCAGCTGGGACTCTGCACCCACTGGTCTGTGACTTTGGGAGTTGGAAGGAGACTTTATAGACTGATATCCAGCATATGGGTTAATGTTGGACTTATGACTTTGGACTGGACTGAGCTGTTTTCTCAATGTCCCATTCCTCTTGTATATGAACCTTTTCCTTATATCCATATGTGAGTCAATGAATTTGTTCCTCTAGTTTACCTGGACCAACACAGGGCCTAAGTACAGGGAGGATGTTTTGAGAGTGATGATGGCAACAAGTGTGCAAATGTGGTCTGTATACAATTGATGTATGTATTGATCGTGATGAGAGTTGTATGAGCCCTCAATAAAATGACTTATTTTTTTAAAAAAGGAGGAGGAAAGAGGAGCTTATACCAAGGGCTCAAGAAGAAAATATTTGGAAATGAACACGGCAACATGTGTACAAATGTGCTTCATGCAGATAATGTATGGAATGTTATAAGAACTGTAAGAGCCCCCAATAAAATCATTTTTAAAGTTTTATAAAAGAAAAAAGCATTAAGAAAACTTTAATAGGAAACCACCCCTCAAAATATATCATTTCTTGATTTTCTATAGATAATATAAAAATAAAAATATATTTATTACAGTACTACGATTAAATACAAAAATTTAGGAAGAACTTAAACTTATTGTCTACTGATAATTAAAATGTTTATTTTGCCCACATTGTCTATTGATAAGCCAATTGTTAGATAAAATAAGATAAAGATGTGACCATTTCAGTCATTGAGAAAGGAGTACAAAAAGGTCTTCCAATGTTCTGGCAATGTTCCAATTGAGTAGTCATTGTGTGGGTATTCACAACACATCTATTCATTTACTTACATATTTTTCAATAGTTTTCTATATATTTTGGTATAGACTTTAAGATTTTTACAGCAAAAAATTTAAGGAAAAAGTAAAGCTAGATTTGTATGTATTACTTTAGTAATTTGTATGTGATATTTTAAGATGAAAGCAAACTATCAAATAGCAAACCATTATGTGGAGAATGATTCCAATTTTATAGTAAAAACTACTATGTTCAGTAGGTATATAAATATCAAAACAATCAGGCATTCCAAAGGAAAAAGATGAGGCTATCTATCTACTCCTGTAAAGAGTTACTGTCTTAGAAACCCACAGAATCAATTCTAACTCGATTCTAAAGGGTCACTGTGAGTCAACATCAACTTGAAGGCAGGGAATTTTGAGGGGGATATTCTTTTATAGGCTGAGAAAAGCAAAAATAAAACAGATCAAGAATACATAGCGAAATTCCGGAAAATGGAATTACTTAAGATCCCGAAGTTATACCTATTATAACTCATCTAATTTCAAAGAAAAATAAAGATAATGAATCCAAATTTAAATAAATATGATAATGCATTGAAATCAGTGACTTCTGTATGGAATACCAAAACTTTGTTAACCAAAAAAAGTCCACAGATACTCAGTGCTATCTATGTGTCAGACGTGATTCTAAGTGCTCTATGTGTATCAATTAATTTAATTTTCATAAAAATTATCATAATGCTCCCTAGGAAGAGGTTAAGGAGTTTAGCAATGAGCACCCAGTTTTTAAGGGGTACATCTAGGATTTGAGACCAAACAGTGTGAGTCTAACATTTTCAGCATGCATTTCTGGAGGAGCCTTGGTGGTGTGGGGGTTAAAGCACTTGGCTGTTATCCCAAAATATGGGTAATTTGAACCCACTCATTGCTCAGCAAGAGAAAGGTGTAGCAGTTTGCTTCTGTAAAGGTTCACTGTCTTGGAAGCCTGTAGGACAGCTCTTCTCTGTTCTGTAGGGTCTATAAGTCCGACATGACTCAGTATCAGTGGATTTTGGTAGAATGTCTCTCAAATGAGTGCAAGCCAAACCTGGTATTCACTATTAAATGAAGTGCTGTAACACTAAACAATGTTTTGTGATTATTTTATAGAACCTAATCAATGGGGTGAGGTAGAGATCCTATTTCATTTTTCTACATGTGGATTGCCATTGTCTCCAGCACCATTTGTTAAATAGGGCATCGCTCTCCCACTTGATGCTTTTGGGGCCCTTGTTGAAAATCAGTTGTCTATATGCTAATGGTTTTATTTCTGGGTTTTCTATTCTTTTCCATTGATCTGTGTATCTGTCATTATGTCATGCTGTTTTGATCACTGTGGCTTTGTAGTAAGTGTGAAAGTCAGGTAAAGCCAGCCCTCCAACTGTGTCCTTTTCCTTGAGGAGATCCCTGCTAATTCTGGGCTTTTTCCCTCTCCATATGAAGTCGGTGGTCAGTTTTTCCAGTTCTCTGAAGGAGGTTGTTGGTATTTGGATCAGGATAGTGTTGAACTTATAAAGTGCCCTGGGTAGGATAGACATCTTTACTATATTGAGTCTCCCAATCCATAAGCATGGGATATTCCTCCATTTGTGGAGGGCACTTTTCATTTCCTGTAGTAGAGTTTTGTAGTTTTCCTTGTATAGGTCGCTGAAGACAAATGGATACAGAGGCAAACAGAGTAGAAGAAACGATGGTGCCCAGCTACCAAATGATTGAATGTCTGGAGTCTCAAAGACTTGAAGATAAATGAGTTGCCATTCAGCGCAGAAACAGCAAAGCCCCCATAGAAGAAGCACAACAGCATGTGTGATCAAGAGGGGCTGAAGGGAGCAGGTATCGATCATCAAAGAACAAGAATCACATCATCACGAATGAGGGGGAGAGCAGTGTGGGGAACAAAGGCCCACTGGTCGGTAATTGGTCACCCCTTTACAGGGGAGTCATGGGGAGAAGACAGCCCAGTCAAAGTGCAGCTGGGAAGCGATGATGCACACAAGTTTCCTCTACTTCATGAAGCCTTCCTTCCCAACAACCATCATGGTCGCAACTCTACCTTACAAATCCAGATGGACTGGAGAATGTACACTAGTAGAGAGGGGATATGGGGATATACACTAGAGATATGGGGAAACCAAGATGGATGAGCCCCTTGGACTAGTGGTTAGACCGGAGCTGCTGGAAGGGTGGAGAGAAGATGGGGTAGAGAGATGGAACCAACTGCAAGGATATACATATAAGCTCCTATTTGAAGGACAGGCATCAAAGGAGTGGGTTGGGGGAGAGGTTGGGCAGTGTAATATATGACAGAGCAATAATAATTTATGAAGTATTGAGGGTTGATGGGGAAGGGAGAGCAGGGGAAGTGGGGAAGGGATGGAAAAGTCGATACCAAGGGCTCAAGGGAAAAGGTGGATGATTGGAGAACATTAACAGCAGCAGACATGTTAAGGTGCTTGGCACAGTATGCTTATTTATGTATAGTGAAAAATGATGTACGAGCCCCCAATAAAATGATTTTTAATAAAAATACTTAATCATGTTTTGTAAGGTGTATAACATTATAAAATGTAAAATAAAAAACATTATGATTATAAAATTTAGCTATTGTCACACCCAGAGTGTAAAGATTTTTATCTTTAATAATACAATGCTTTATGTTAATCTTTACTTGTCACCGCAATTACATTTTTGAAAGAGCTTGTATAGAGCTTTCAGAAACTAATCAGAATCAACTACTTGTAGTTCATTTATAGACTAATATGTGTTGATCCTGCATCTAGGTTTATGCATTCCCATGCCAAGGAATTCTAAAACAGTCAGGTCATAGAATCTTTTTAAAAAAATCATTTTATTGGGGGCTCATACATAACTTTTTATAATACATGAATACATATATTGTGTAAAGCACCTTTGCATGCCTGCTACCATCATCATTCTCCAAATATCTGCTTTTCCACTTGAGCCTTTGATATCAGTTTCTCATCCTTTCCCCTCCATTCTTGGCCCCCACCCCCCACCAACCCTCAATACTTTACAAATTACTATTGTTTTGTCATATCTTCTCCTGCTCAATGTCTCCCCTTGGCTACTCCTCCAATATCTGTCCTCCCAATAGGAGGCTATGTGTAGATCCTTGTAATTGGCTCCCCCTCTCTACCTCACCTTCCCTCCACCTATCTAGTAGCTCCACTCTTACTACTGACACCTAGGGATTCATCTGTCCTGGGTTCCCCATATTTCCAGTTCCCATCTCTACCAGTGTACCTTCTCTAGTCCAGCTGGATTTATAAGGTAGAATTGGGACCATGATAGTTGTGGGGAGGAAGTCTTCAGGAACTAGAAGCAAGTTTTATGCTTTATCACCACCTCACTGCATCTTGACTGGCTTGTCTCCTCCCCATGACTCCCCTGTAAGAGGGTGTCCAATTGTCCACAAGTGGGCCCTGGGTCCCAAACCTGCTCTCCCCTTCATTCATAGTTATATGATTATTGTTCTTTTATGTTTGATATTTTCTCACTTCGACCCCTCATGATCACATAGGCTAACTGTGCTTCTTCCATGTGGGCTTTGCTGCTTCTGCACTAGACGGCCACTTGTTCACCTTCAGGCCTTTAAGATCCCAGATACTTTATCGTTAGGTAGCTGGGCATCATCGGATTCCTCTGCTCTCTCTGCCTCTGCTCCCATTTGTCTTCAGCGATCATTCAGCAGGGTGAGCACATAATGATATGATTTTTATTCTTTGATGCCTGATATCTGGTTCTTTCCACGCCTCATTATCGCACAGGCTCGTGTGCTTCTTCTATGGTGGGCTTTGTTGTTCCTAGGCTATATGACAGTTTCTTCACCCTCTTTTAAGCTTTTAAGTCCTCAGACCTATTCTATATGACTAGATGTAATTTGAAGAGGAAACAAAACCATGCAGTTCTTAAACCCATTTTTGCAGCCACTGTGTCAATCCATTGTGTTGAGGGTGTGGTAAACCCTCCCGCGATTGGTCTGAAACATTGTGATCTATACAGTTTGCACTGCCTGAATCTTGAAATTTGGTAGTCAGGTCTTTGGTAATTTCTTTCTAGTGTGTCTTAATCTGGAAGTTCACTGAAATCTGCTAAGCATCATAGGAACACAAAAGTCTGCACTTTTGACATGAGGTACACGGCCAGTCAGGGAGCCTGCCTCTCCCATATGGAAGGTGAGAATTGTACCACTGAACTACCACTACCCAATGGGCATGTCATAAGACCTCAGAGAAAGTAAATATTGTTCTTGGGATATGAAACAAAGGCAGGAGCTTTTATATTTAACATGGAACTAATATTGGAGGTGAGGAGAAGAGATTGAAAAAGCGCAGATGGCATAAAAGAGGGCAACTTACACTTTTTAAAAACAAATAGAGCCAAAAAAAATAAAGCCAATATATGTTTGGTATCATTTTTGCCTACATTTTTAGAGCAACTAAAAAATATGTGTATCATAGAAATATATTTTGAAGGAAATATGCTACTCGACAGGAAAGCTTCAAAAGTCTTTTTTAATTAATCACATGGCAATGTTTGAAAAGAAACCCTGGTGGTGTGGTCTTTATACATTAGGATGCTAACCCACAAAGTCAGTAGTTCAAAACCACCAGACCACCTTGAGCGAAAGAGGAGGCTTGTGTGTGTGTGTGTGTGTGTGTGTGTGTGTGGCATCACTGCCCTGGTAGGAGTAGGAAGCCCAGCCTTGCTCCTGGAGAGCTGCTGCTGGATTTGAACTGTCAACCCTGTGAGATACAGTCCTGCACACAACCACTAGGCCACCAGGGCTCAGCTGAAAGAGGAGGCTTTATGCTCTTATTAAGAGTTATCCTCTTAAAAACCCACTCAGGTAGTTCAACTTTGGCCTAGCTCTGAGTCAGTATTGACCTGACACAGTGAATTTCTGACTGTTTGACAAACATTCCTTTCTTTCCTTTAATCTGTCAGTATGAATTAATGATAAACATCCCTTTCTTTATCAATTTTTGTTAAACCATTAACCATCCAGCACCATCTTCATCTTTCGTTAGACTAGACGAAACCAACGTGTTGTTGTAAGATGTCATTGCGTTGGTTCTGATCCATAATGACCCTATGCACAAGAGAATGAAGCACTATGCAGTCCTCACAAGTCTTCCTATGCCAGAACCCTGGTCACAGTCATTGTACCAATCCATCTTTTGGAAAGCCTTCCTGTTTTTCACTGCCCATCCACTTTACCAAGCATGATGTCCTTCTCTAGGGCCTGATCTCTTCTGATGTCCAGAATAAGCCTTGTTGTCTTTATTGTGCATTCAAATTACAAAGAAGTCTCACCATCCATGCCTCTAAGGAGAATTCTGGTTGTGTTTTTCACAAAACAGATCAGTTTGCCTTTTTAGCAATCAAAGGTACTTTCAATATTTTTTCTGTAGCACTATGTAGAGGTCAGTTGATTTCTAGTTATAATGCATACATGTTACCAGAAATAAGTGTAGACACCAACTGTTTGGTCATAGTTATTTAATAATATTGTGAACCTCTAACTTTCTTTTCAAGGTTTCTCCAGATTTGGGGTATCATAACATAGAAATAGGAAAGTGACAATACTAAGAAACCCCCAACTAACTGGTAGGATGCAGAAAAAGAACAGAGGGTGACCTGTGATCCCCATCTCCCATCTCACAAAATGGAGGTGTTTGTATCACAAAAACCCACTTAAGTAAAATGTCTCCTGCTGCTGCAGGGGAAAAAGAAGCTGTGCAATGGACTCTTTTGGGGGATATTTCAACATAGAGACAGCTTAAATGATGGAGTTACCAAGAGGTGGTTTAAGAACACTTGATTAAAAAAAATGACAACAACCAAATTTATGATAGTTTTCATTGGTGCCACCCTAAGCCTTATCTATATCTACTCATAAACTCTTAATAAATATTTAAATTCATTGAAATATCTAAGGGAACCCCCACCCTTCCCATTGCATGCAAAGAAAAGGAGTGGGCTGTATCATACTGTGGGGAGGAAAGGCTAGGTCAGGATTGGTAGGCAGATATTAGTGCCAAGAGACCATGAGTTTGCCCCGAAATAAATGCCTGGAAGATATTCAGGTGTTTAGTATTCAAGGTTCAGTTCATAAGCCACACAAGTGAAATGGAACAAAATACAGAATATCTGAAACCAAAACAAAAAAGGATTTCTTCTTGAAGTGAGTTGAAGAAGTTGTCGAAGTCAGTAAATCTTTATATATAAATTCCCCTTCTGATGATCTGAGGCTAGAGCAAAAGCATATAGAGCACAACCTACAACAGCCCTACAGGAAGGGGCGGGGGAATATTCATTACTAAGATTCTCATGTTTGGGTTTCTTGGGAAACTGAATAATACAGACGTTTGAGTGCATTGGGGCATGAACCCAAACTCTAACTGCACTCCAAAATTTTCAGCTTGAACCAACTAGAACATGCAAATCAGCAATTTGGATTTCTCTGCATGTGGATTTTTCAATTAGGTTCATATTCTTTCAGTCAATGAAAGGGCTGCTTGATTTTATTTGATTTTTCGGAGATGTGGAAGTGATAGACTATTATTCATTAACTAGGTCAAGAGGGTAGGTAACAGTTAAGTCTACTGTTTCCATCAATCCAGATAGTGCTTTGAGTCAAATATACTCGCTGTATACTTTTCATCCAACATCTTCTTCTTCCAAGAAGAAAAGATAAAACATTACTTTATCGAATAAACAATAAAATCTTTTTGCTGCTTATCCTCATCAATTTTGCAAATGTTAGTGTGGAAGGACATTTTATAGTCTACAATGAAGATTGAGGAAAAAAAACCACTTACCACACTTGGTGAGTAAAACATAAAATAATATGCTTTATGGTCATGGCCTTTGAGTTGATTAGAATCCAGAGCAACCCTATAAGGCAAGGTAGAACGGTGTGGGGAGGTTTCTGAGACAGTAGCCTTCTCAAGAGCAGACAGCCTCATCTTCCTGACACATTTTATGATAGGACTTCAAGACACTGGTGAGGAATATGATAGCATACAGAACTAGAAACCTCTCTAGTTTTGTCATTTTGTTCAGATGACATTCTCTGGGACTCATGTCACTTATGAACCACTTTTAAGGGTTGTCATATAAATAGCTTGAAACAAAAGAAGAATTATACACAAAAACAGGCTCTCAATTCCTCATCATTCTGTTTTATGGCCAATAAGCCTCCTAATAAAAATTTTGCACACATTAAATGCAGTCTCTTCCAAAGGACTTTGGACTTCTGGAGAGAGGACTGAAACTCCTCTGGTTCTTAATTTCTTTCTCGCTAAAGAGAAGAGTAGTGTCACCACATGTGGTTTGGGTGAGGTTAAAAATGAAATTATGAAAGTCATTTGAGAAATGGTCTGACTTATCGGGAAAGTGGGGTGAAGCTGTTAAACAGAGGCTCAGTATGGTTCCATCTATTTGCTTTATTACTTCCCCCCCTTTTAGATTCAGAAAGTCAAATTTGATTGTAGGGTAGTACTTGCCCTGGTGCAATGCTATGAGTGTTGTCATTAGGTCCTATCAAGTCAGGTCTGGCTCAGCGATCATACGTTCAACAGAAACACTGCCCAGTCCATCCTTGCACTCTGCTCTGAAGGGTTCTTACATTGGGACCCATTGTTAGAGCCACTGTGTCAATTCCTCATGTCAACAGCCCTTTCCTTTTCACTCACCCTCTCCTTCACCAAGGGTTGATCCCTCCGAACAATATGTCCAACACAGGGGAGAAGAATTCATGACATACTTACTGCTAAGAAGCTTTTTGGCTGAACTGCTTTCAAGGCAGACTTGTTTGTCCTTTGGTTGTCCATGAAACTGACAAGACCATAATTCTTCAGCAGGACAATAATTCAAGTGCACGGATTCTTCTTCGATCTCCCCTATTCAACGTCCAATTTTCAGATGCATGTGAGGTGACTGGAAATACCATGACTTGGATCAGGCACACCTTAGTATTCAAAGTAACATCCTTTTTACCCCCAAGAGTTTAAAGAGGTCTTATGCAGCAGTTTTACCCAATGTAATATGCATTTCAATCTCTTCACTGGTTAAAAAGAATCTGAAAGCACCCCACCATTCTCATAGTGTATACAAAGGATCCACAAAAGGGAAGCAATCAGTATGATGTTATGGAAAGAGGCCATGTTTTGTAAACAGGAAGTCCTGGGATGGGAACCCATTCACTCAGTCACTCACTCATTCATTCAAAACATTTACTGGTGTAATGGGTTGGTGTTTAAAACAGTATTGCTAATACAAAACATATCTATTAGATAGTGATATTAAAATCAAAATTATACAAATATTAATAATAATCATAAGTATGATAAGTACTTCCAAGTAGGAATATTGGATACTATGAATATGTAAAAGTGAGATCTAGGAATTAGACAGATTAAGCTACAAGTATATAGTAGTTTAGAAATATTTCCCATAGAAGTTTGAACACATAAATTGCTTATACCATAAACTACACACAATTCAAAATATATTTGTTGTATATTCAAAATAAGTATTTAGCAGTAGTGTCAAGGAACACTAAAATTTTGGGTTGAAAATATAGAGGTAAAGGAATCTAGCTTTGCAGTCGACTATCTGATATGGCACCAAAAGCAATAGCAGCAAAACAAAACGGAGATTAAAGGGAACTCATAAAAATGAAATACTTTTGTATATCAAGGGATACAAAATATTCTGATACAAAATAGTTTTATATCAAAGCATTCTATCAAAAAAGTAAGAATATAGACTACAGATAGGAGTCACATATCCCATATCAAGGCATATTATCCAAAATTTATAAAGTACTGCTAAAACTTAACCACAGGAAGGTAAACAACTCAAGCAAAAATTGGGCAAGGAACATGTACAGATATGCACATGAGAATATTCACAAAGAGAATATTCACATGGCCAAAAGAGCATGAAAAGATGCTGAAGATCACTGGATATTAGAGAGATACAAATCAAAACAAAATTGGGTTCCATCTTATCCTCATAAGAAGGGAAGTGATTTTTTAAAAGAGGAAAACAATAAAATCAGAAGGCTTTAGGTGTTGCCAAAGGTATGGAGAACAAGCAGTCTCATCCTCTGCTGAAGTGAATGTAAATGGGTGGAGCCACTGGGACGGGACCTCAGGAGGGTGATCACTAGAACTACCGTAAAGCCCAGCAATTCTGCCTTTGGTCTCTACCCCAAAGACTTGAATGTGGTGATGCAGATATATAGATGATAGATAGATAATTATACATATATCATTACATATAATATTAAAAGAAACAATTTTTAAATAGTCCAAAGATGGGAACAACCAAAATGTTCATCAACGAATGAATGGATAACTGCAATGGATAGCTGCAATAAGAAGTGAAGTCCTAATGCATGTCCAAACATGATGAACCTGTATGTATGTATGTCCATGTGAGTGAGTCTAAGAAGAAACCAAAAGCTATCAGTGATTTCTAGGAGTATGAGGGAGAGGGAAAGAAGGATTTTTGCTGAGAGTCTACACAATCCTACAAACTCACTGACATAGAATCGATGCTGACTTATAAGCAAACCTATAAGATAGGGGAGAACTGCACCTGTTCATTTCCGAGACTGAAACTTTGCAGGAGCAGAAAGCGTCACCTTTCTCCCTTGGAGCTGCTGGTGGTTTAGGACTGTAGGCCCTTTGGTTAGCAGCACAGTGTAAAACCCCCAGGACTCATGTAAAGTGTCCTGGTTGTGTGTCAATCATGGAGAGAGGAGACAGATGGGAAGAGTGGTCAGACAGTTTGAAGAAGATAACTAATAATACAGGCAACTGTGATTGATTTGCTGTGTGTTCTGTTGGACTTATTTTCACCGAAATTATTTTAAGTTTTAACACAGTCTTAAAGGAAATACAACAACTTGCCAAACAGTACGTTATAGTACAACTCAGTTTCACTGAACACTTTGCACCAAAAGTATTGTCACAAAATTATTGTGTTCATAAAGCTTTACAAAATGTTTTAGAAACATACAACTATCTGTGAAAGTTATCTCTGGGATTAGTGTTAAATATCATTATAAAGACTTGCTTGTTTGCAATGAGCACCTACATATAGCTTTTACTCCCATAAAAACACAATAAAGATGCATTTTAAAAGAATAGATGCCAGAAATATAAAAGTGACTGGAACATCAACCTGGTAGGTAGTCATTAGCCTACATCTAATAAATACCCAGTTCCTTTTATTATATTGGTAGTAAAACAGTATCAATAAAATGTGTGCATAAAAATATATACACATTTTCTTAAATTCCGTCCAATTGAATAAATTAGTGACACTATAATAGAATTACCTTATGCTTCAGGGGGATGATCTATAATATTCTCCATCATTAACTGAGAGTGATATCTTCACAGTGAACCAGAGACATATATAAATCATAGATATATGAATGGACTTGAGACTCTGACATAAACCTAGCACCAATCTATTAACAATTGGTTATGATATGACCCTGCTTAATGCTCACCTTCATGAAGAGATCACTGAAGGTAGGGGTGCTAAAGCAAAGTGTGGCAAAGAAACCAAATGATGCCTATTGAAAGAAGCCTCTGAGGTCTTAAAGCTTTGATTTCAAACACACAGTCATCTAAGTGAGACGTCAGCTAAATCCAGAAGGAATCAACACAACAGCCTGTGTGATCCAAGGGTTGCAAATCATAAAATCCAAATCCAAAGGAGGAAAAGGTATCAGGGCTTAAATAGTGAACACCTGGTTGCAGAAAGCTGTGGGATGACAGTGAAAGTCCCAATCCATTTTCAGACTCCCCCCATAGATCAAACTTCTGGTTAATGCCCTTTGACCATAGTCCAGAATGTGAAAAGACTTTCTACCACACAGAGAACCTGGGAAAGTCGATTTTGACAGCCATAGTTATGTTACGATGTAATATGTTATCATTTGCGCTCCATTTTGACCCACTTTAGAGTTGGCTCAATTTTTAATATGTTTGTTTTTGATTTTTTGGGCATCACTGCCCTCTGGTGATAGGAATAGGAGGCCCAGCCATTGCTCCTGTGGAGCCACTGCTGGAATTGAACCTCCATCCCAGTGGGGCACAGTCCCACGTACAACCACTATACCACCAGGGCTCAGCTCAATTTTTAATATTCTATATTTTTTGGGGTTAAGGTTTTTCTGTATGTTGTCTAGTCAACGTTGTTGGGATTTTTGTTTGCTTTCTTGCTTCCTGTTTTTGTTTTGTATGATTTTCTGTTTAAGCAACCCAGAATATGTAGATCTGTAAAGACAATAACTGGATTGATGGTCGCCTAGGGTCCTGGAAGGGAAGAAGGAAGGGAAATGGGGAGTTAACCACAAAGAACACAAGAAAGAAAATATTCCAAAATTGATTGTGGTGATAATTGTACAAACCTCCTTAATATGATTGACTGATTAATATAGGTGAAATCAATGCCAAAAAATGATTTTAAAAGGTATGTATAATATATATTCTGTAAAAGAATGTAATATATTTTAAAATAGTATGTTTATAAGTGTAATACAGTTAAGCTTTGATGTCTGCCACTAAAAAGTTACATCTTATGTTTAGCAAAACATAGAAAATAAACCCTGATTTCTTTTTGTTTTCAGGAATATTAAAGGAATTAAAGGAAAAAATTCCTTGACTTCTCATAATATAAAAAATATACATCAAATACTTAAATTATTAATGAAACATTGTGTGGTAGCACATTAGGGAAAATTCCAACAAGAAGGAAAGCATTTGCAAATCCAATAACTATGCATTGTATACCAACACTACACTACACAATACCCCAGAGAATCCAAAAAAGAAAAGAACAAAGTTCCTGTCTGCAATTTTTTGATGCAGTAATACAGACAGATTTAAATTATTCTCTAACTCACATTAAAAAACAACAGGAAATGATTTTTAGATCTACATAAAAATCTTAGATGCTAGAGCATATATATACATGATGGATTTTCACAGAGCTTCCAAACCAGGGAAACCAGCAGAATGAAAGCCCAAAGGGCTTTCCATGTTACAAAAATAATTGGGGCTGAAGGGACACAAAGGCGAAAGACGCATTTTGATCAAATGTCAGTCATCCATAGAAAAGTATGATGGGCTTCCTAAGAATCATTTTCTAGGCTTTATGTAATGGTCCTGAATTGTGAAACAGTTTCTCAGCTGGCAGTGTAAACCATTATAGGAAGCATCCCTCTCATATCTCCCAAAAGTTCTGCTTTTCTCTTTTTGGCAGTTTTTCTTAGTGGTGATTGCGGTAATGAAGGAAATGAAAGGTCGAGAAGGGCTTAGATCCATAGTGATACGTTAGAAAGGTTATTTTTCTTTCTTGGCAATCAGCATGGGCATTGGCATTGAGTTCTCCAACAAGCAATTTCATTATTGGCCACTCTTTTGTGTTGGGAGACAGAACTAACTCTTACTGATGCATGAGCTCATTCATTCAACCATGTTTTGCTATCACCTACAATATACCAAATAATTGCTGGGCTTTGGAGAGTGAGGAAGAAAGAAGATATAGCCCATGCCTTTAAATGCGCACTAGAGCTTATTGAACAGGCAATAAGTGCTGCACAATATTGCATTCCATAGTTATCTATATATTCTTTGTGGTTTTTATTTATGTATTTATTTAATATGCACTGCACTCATTCACTTGAACCCTGATGATATAATGGGTTAATGTTAGACTGCTAACTATAAGGTCAGCAGTTCAAATTTGCCAGCCACTTCAAGGAAGAAATATGAGGCTATTTGCTCCCATAAATATTTACAGTCTCAGCAACCCTATATAGGGTCACTGAGTCATAATATATTTGTTGGCAGTGAGCATTGATCCAAAATATCAAGAACAGTGCTACACATGGAATAATTCTATCAATTGGTGCTATAATATTTATGTTCTGCTTCCCAGGGATGTGAGGTGATGCTGGTATCATGAGAGTTTGCAAGTGGGCATCTAAGAGAAAAACACTCATTGATGCTCATTAATGGCAAAAGGTAAAGAAGGAATCTAAAATCTTCTAGAAAAAACTCATCTACAGAGCTATCAGGCTTCCCAGTTCCAACTACTGACAGCTTTGATCAAGACCATGAGACATAATGGGAGAGAAACACAAAGCAAAACTCGAAGTCTTTAAAAGTGCAGACTTACTGGACCAGCTATAACTGGAGGACTCTATCTCCCGGGGATTCTCTTTAAAATTTGAACCAAAATTACCCCCTCAGGTCACCTTTTAACAAAATAAATGATTGCACACAGGTCTCCATTTCAAAACATCTCTAGGACACCAGTAGGTCAACAATTACTATCAAGTAAAGAGGATAAGACAAGAGATGCAGAAAAACTAGTCAGAATCATCTTGGCTCTGTTGTCTTGAGCAGAGGTCTTCGGATCTGATACCTCAAATGTTTAAAAAGTAATTATTCCCAGTTATTAAGATTGGGAGACTTAAAGAATGCATGCTGTTTTTGACAATGAGGCTTTCTACTTCATAAAGGGTTATGGCTTTGAAAATTCACAGCATCCGTGCTAGTCTATACTATAGTGTCATTATGAATTGAAATCGACTTGATGTGCTGAGTTTGGTTTTTAGTTTAGTGCTCCACAAATGTTAGCAAATTACTATCAGTGTAAATATCATTGCTATTACCACATAAACATATGCAACAAACAGACATTCTTAAAGATGGTTCCAGGGCACTGTGAAATCTCTCTCTCTCTCTCTCTCTCTCTCTCTCTCTCTCTCTCATCTAAATGCCCCCATTTTCTCCAAACTAGTTGTGCCTCAAGAACAACTGCTTCTTGACAACCTTCATTAAGGAGCTGTTGCCTTTGGGGAGCCTCTGCCTCTAGGTATATCTAACAGGGAATCCTGGTTTCTCTAGCCTGTGCTCAATTGCTGACTGTTCTTTGTTCCGCTCATGCTCCCACGGACTTACTTTTCAAAGTCTCATTGGTTTCAGTCTTCATGTTAGACAGAGACTCTAAATCAGGTCCCTTGAAATAAGTAACTTACCAGAACAGATACAGCTATAAATTACCACTAAACAGATAACCAGGGTTCTTTCTTTTCTTTTTTGTACAACAGGAAAACTGAAGACTACAGAAAGATTATAAAATTGAAATTCAAATCCAGGCCCATCTGAAGCCAAAAACCCCAATATTCATCCTATGCAATGTTATTCTTAACAACTCTTGATAATCCCATCGCTCATTGACAGGTTAGGAACAGATCTAAAATGGGCTGTTCATAGATGGGAACAACTGCAGATTTAAAATCAACAATGAGGGGGACATAGAGATCCTGGGGGTTTGGGAGCAACATAAATTTAGCTGAAAGGAATTACTAAGAGGCAGAAGAAGGGCAAACGTGATGGTGGGAAAGGAGGAAGGTAAAATGAAACAGAGAAAGGATGTAGGAAGCAAAGCTTTGGACAGAGGTACAAAGATGGATGTGCACTTGGGTAAATATATTAATTTATAAAAATAGAGGCACTGACATTTTTACAAATAGTTATATGGCAATACATTGAGAAAGTGGATGGACTTTGGGCCTCTGCTCAAGCCCTCTCTCAATGCAGGAACACTTGTTCTAACAACCTGGCATTCTGTACTGCTCACCCTCCTGAAAAAATACCTGAAGGCAAAATGTGCACAAGCAAATGTGGTGAAGAAAGCTGATGGTGCCTGGCTATCAAAAGATACGGTGTCTGGATTCTTAAAGGCTTGAAGTTAAATAAGCAGCCATCTATCAGAGAAGCAACAAGCCAATAAGGAAGAAGCACACCAGTCTGTGTGATCATGAGGTGTCAACAGGATCAGGTAAAGGCATCAGAAGACTCAAAACAAGGAAACAAAAAACATTGTTGAGAATGAGGGGAGTCAGAGCAGAGACCCAAAGCCCATCAATAGACAATGGGAAATCCTCTCACAGAAGGGTCACAAGGAAGAAATGAGTCAACAAGGGTGCACTAATGAAACACAATATTCCTGTGGTTCCTTGAGGCTCCCTCACCCTCACTACCATGACCCTATTCCTGTCTTTCTCTGTGGACTAGCCCAGAGCCTATACACAGGTACAGATAACAGCTCACAACTCACAGAATACAGGTCAGATAAACCCCTCAGGAATAGAAATGAGAGTAGTGATACCAGGAAGGGAGAAGGAAGGTTGGGAGAGGAGGAGAGAAGTACTGTGGGGGGAGGGAGAAAGCAGTCAGTGCAAGATATGATAATAATAATTTATAATTTATCAAAGGGTCATGAGGGTGGGAAGAAGAGGGAGGGAAAAAAGAAGAACTAATACCAAGGGTACAATAGAAAGTAAATGTCCAGAAAATAATGATGGCAACTTATATACAAATATGCTGGGTACAATTGATGTATGGATTGTTATTAAAACTGTAAGAGCCCCCAATAAAATTATCTTTAATAAAATAAAATAAGTTGTTGCTATCGTTAAAATTCTTAAGACAAACACAATTCTTTTCTTTCAATCATTTATTGGGGACTTATACAGTTCTTATCACAATTCATCCACCCATCCATTGTGTCAAGCATGTTTGTACATTTGTTGCCAGCATCATTCTCAAAACATTGTCTTCCTACTTGAGTCCTTGGAATAGCTCCTCATTTTCCTCCCTCCCCCTCCTACCTTACTTCCTTCATGAACCCTTGATAATTTATAGATTATTATTTTTTCATGTCTTATCATCATTTGCTTTCTTTTTTTTGACAAGCGCAATTCTTATGACTCATGGGGCAATAATGAAAGGAAGGGAGATTAAAACTCTAACAGTATGTAATTCCTTTAGAATACTTAAAGAAATATTTCAGGATGTCTGTTAAAAAAAATCACTTCACTCACTTTCCTAAATTTATAGACCAAGAAATTCATGGTCAGAGAATTTAAGTAATTGATCTCATATATTATGTATAACTAAATACATAGCAGAACCGAGATTAAAATACCAAACTTTCTCCTTTCTGATCCATTATTTTTTATATATGCACTCACCGTGGTTGTGGGATCCTCTTTCAATGTCATATGTTGTATTTAAAATGGTAATGTGATTGATTCAGTTAGCTGCTGAGGAAAAGGTGTAGGAGCCCTGTCTGACCTCCGTTAGCTCCATGAGAGGAGAGGAACGCAGAGGACCTCAAAGCAAAGGCCACCACCAGAAGTCAACCGTGCCTCCACTCTCCCCCTCCACACTATTCTGATGTAGCCATTCCTCCCGTGACACGTTCCTTCTCTCCTGGATTTGAACGTTGGCTGCAATAACCACACAGACTACCCTCTGATTATGGGCTTTATGAGGGACGCTAACAGGTTACAAAGTGGTAGGATACAGTTTGGCTCTCTATAGTTCCTCTCCTCAGTCATGCTGGAAGGCATGTCTGTCCTGTCCTCCGCTTCTTCGCCATGTCAGTCTTTGCCTCTAAGACCCAGAAAAGCCACCTCACTCTTTCTCCTGGTCTCAGTGGGGTACTTTTGTTCCACAACAGGCCCTCAGCACTGTTGCCCTGCCACTTCAGGTGGGGCTGTAGCATTCACTCCCCTGTTATTGTTCTGGATGGCTGAGGGATGCCCTCATGCTTCTGAAAGAGCACTCCTATATCTAGAGGAAAAGAAAATCTGAGCGATCCCATCTATTAGTGTTTGACACACCCCGTTTGAATGATCCTACCCATTCACTTGGTGGCAGTTTCATACGCAGGCTACAAGAGCCACCTATACGTGATTTCCTTTAACTCTGCTGTTACAGTGCCAGCCATCAAGTTAGGTGGACTCCAGCTCGTAACCACCTGTGAGCCACAGAACAAAGATGGCCCTGGTGGTACAGCATCAATGTCCACCTTCCACACCTACACGAGGCAACTGAAAATACCTGATTTTAACTTTAGTAGCTGCAATAATCAAGGTACTTTGGAGCACTCTGTTCAAAAGTGTTGCTTGATACATGAAACGCAGCATCATAGCATTATGAATCCATGTTATAACCATTTCTAAAGAGTACTCACAATTAGTCCCTAGATCTTGAAAGCATTTCTCTATAAAGCTGTTTTTTAATTGAAATCCTAAAGTTAAAGTTAAGTACAGTTAGCATCTAATGTTAGTCAAATGTTTTATAGTACAAAGTACATAATGTACCTTTCTGTTCATTTATATGTGTGTGTGAAACACTTCTAGATATACTAAAAACATCTTTTAACCGAATAGTCATGATAATAAAGCTTTGATGCCTATCAGAAAGGTAGTAGCCGTTTATTTTTGCCTCAGGCTGGCAGGATAAGAGGCCCTGTGGTCAGCTGCAGTGAAGGCAAGCTGACCAAGACCTATAACGCTGGTGTGGCCAGCATGGCATGCCCTAGGGTTGGTGAACCCACTGGCTGTGCTGTAGCAACTTCCAGGTCAAACCTGGCTGCACAGACTACGGCCACATACAGACCTCATACTGTCGAGGGTTGTAGCCCAGGCCTCCGGCGTTGCCCCATGAGACGGGACAACGCAGCCAAAGTGGGGTCCAAATTCCCTTCTGATGAGCAGTCTCTCTCCACTCCCCACCCCCAACGTCTGCAAGGCCTGTTATTGTGAATGGCAAGTAAATGCCATTTTCCTTCCTTGGGCTTTACCAGTTTGTGCTCTGAGGGGAATGGATGGGAGCTCAGAGGGAGAGAGTGACATATTTGATCTCTACCTCGTGCCTCATGCAATAGTGTTCATAGCTCATTTCATAATTTGAAGGTCACTACTGAACACTTTGCCTGGGGTTGGTTCATTACTACAGATTTTTGGTAACACCGCCCAGCTCATGACTTGGGGGTTGTCTCTACACTCATCTGATCAGTGAACACAGGAATACGTAATCAACCAGAAAAGTTAACTAGAGCTTTTATACCAGTCTTTTGGTTTTTCCTCTGCTCATAGTATAGATGCAGAAATCAGGTTATAATGCTTGTGTCTATTTGTAGCTGAGGAGGCACTTGGATGTACAGAACAGAAGGAGATCATTCAGAAGTCTTTGCAAAGAGGCTGTGGTCCCTTTTATTCGTCATGGCCCCTGGCAAGGATATTTAGAGCAAAACCAACTTTAATTTCATTAACCCACTGACTTCCATCTTAAGGAAGGGCGGCACTTCCACAGAGCTCGGCAAGTGGAGTCTGCTTTCATCATGAGCCCCACAGAAGTGCTCTAAGTTCCCAGACAGTCTCCCCTACAAGGAAGGCGACTGGATTTTTTTTTTAATAACAGGGTATATCATATGTTTCTGGGTTTAAAACTTAAATTACAGAGGACACAGGAATTTCCAATAGACTAAACTCAACGCAGTGACATGAAATGGTAGCATCTGAGGAAAAAGAGAGTTGGAGAGGTTATCCCTGTGAAAGGGAAAAAGACTTTGAAAACTAATTACTCACAACCATATACCTAACTTATTGTTGTTCTTATTGCTAAACCTGCATATATTAATGCACTTTTTCTAATGACTTTTTTTTAAGTAAGACACAACAATTGGGAGAAAAAGAGGTTGCCACCCACTTCCTCCACACCCTCTTGATACTTAGCATTGATATTTGTGTGGTCTTTGGCTTATTCAATATCCTGTCTCAATATGACTGCACAATTAGCAGTTATAAAACTGTCATCAACAATAGACTGTTGAATGGAAGGTTTGATTTTTTTTGTTGTTAAAATTATCCATTTTTGTGAAATGACATTTATTTTTTAGGCCAGGGAAAACATTCTTACAGGTGCCAAATTCACAGCTGGTAGGGAAATAAGGAAGTAATCAGAATCTCATGCTATGGCTGAAGAACTACACAGTTCAAAGATTTTAATTGGACAGAAAATAACTTTCCATTTTTTGACTCGAGCTTAATATTTAAATACTCACTGGTATTTTACCCTACTTTAGTAAAAGAACAAATATATCCCAAATTTGGCCCAGCAGTACATGTCTGCTTGTTAAATAATTTGCAAGCCAGACTAAATTGGTTGCTGTTATTAAGGGCCATCAGATTAGTTCCAAGTCATAGAGAGCTTGTGTGCAACGGACAAAAGTACCTGGTGCTGAGCCACCCTCCCAGCTGTCACTCTGTTGGAGCTGATTCATCCAGCCACTGTGACAGTTCATCTCATTACAAGCAGGTGTCGACGCTTTCTGCTGCTTGGAGAGAGGAATTTCAGCAGAGGGATCTTACACTTCTTTCTTGATGGCACTAAGATCCCCAACTCCCACCCTTCCCTCCCTTCTGAGATGGCTTATTGACCTAGTAGGCTGGGAGAACTGACAAATTCCCGCATTAGGATTCAGTACAACTCATTTTCGTACCTACTTCAAGTATTTGCTATTTTCCACATAACGTTGGGTCACCTTTCTTTGGAATCAAGACAAGTATAGATCTCCACCAGTCGATTGGCCAGGTAGTTGTCTTCTGATGCTTAATCCAGTGCTTAATCAACTTGTTGAAATATTTCCATTGATATTCCTCCAATTCCTTGAACCTTGTTTTTCACCAATGCCTGCAGGGCATCTTCAATTTATTCCTTGAGTACCATCAATTCTTGATTATATGTTACCTCTTGAAATGGTAGAAGGTCAACCAGTTCTTTTTGGTATGGTATATATATGTATTCTTTCTACCTCCTTCTATTGCTTTCTGCTTCATTCAGTCTTGTGGGGGAACCTCACTAATATGACATATTCAATCTTGTGGGGGGAACCTTATTAATATCACATGCAAGTTAAATCTTTTCTGAAGCTCATTCAACAATGATTGCAGTAGTACATTAACGGGAAGCTACCAGGAATTCAAGCTGGATTCAGAAGAGGACAAGAAATGAGGGATATTGTTGTTGTTGAAATCAGACAGATCTTAGCTAAAAGCAGAGAATACCAGAAAAAATGTTTACCTGTGCTTCACTGACTATGCAAAGGCATTAGACTGTGTGTACCATAAAATCTTTGGAATGAGAATTCCAAGACACCATGTCATGTTCATACAGAAGCTGTACTCGAATTAAGAGGCAGTTGTGTGAACAGAACAGAGGCATACTGCATGTTTAAAATCAGAAAAGATGATCCTCAAGATTGTAAGCTGTCACCATGTTTATTAAATCTGTATGTTGATCAAATAACCCAAGAAGTTGAACTGTATGAAGAAGAATGTGGTGCCAGAATTAGAGGAATGCTTACTGTATTTTTCAGACAATAAGACACACCCAGTTTTAGAGTGGGAAAACAATATTCTGAACCAAATAGTACCAGTATATTAAAATATTTATTAAAATAAAGAAAATATGGTAATGTTTAATAATGTAAAATCAACAGTGATGTTAAGAATCATCATCACTTTCATTAACAAATATCGGGAAGCATTTGCTGTGCCGATCATGTGGTCTGACAGACATTGAGACTCAGGAGACACGACATCCCCCGAACACACAGCAACTAGCAGCATGCGAACCGTAAGCAGGCACATGGGATAGTAAACAAATGTTCTGGAGTACCACACCTTGGGACCATAAGATGCACCCTCTTCCCCCCCCCCCATTTTGGGGGGAAAAGTGTGACTTATGGTTCAACAAATACATTATTAAAAGCCTAAAATATGCAGACGATACCATCTTGATTGCTGAAAGTGAGGAGGACTTAAAGCACTAGATGATGGAGATAAAAAATTACAGCTTCAAATAATACAGGTTAAAGCAATATAAAGAAAACCCAAATCCTCACAACTAGATTTTTCCCAAGCCATGGTACTCTCCATTGCATCACTTGCTTGTGAAAGTTGGACATTGAATAAGGAAGACCATAGAAGAATATATGGATTTGAATTGTGGTGCTAGAGAAGAATATTGAAAGTACCAATGGACCAATATAAAGACAAATTGATCTGTATTGGAAGAAGTAAGGCCAGAATGCTCTATGGAGGCAAGGATGGTAAGACTTTGTCTTACATAATTTGGACTTATTGTCAGGAGAGACCAGTTCCAGGAAAAGGATCTCACATTTGGTAAAGTGGAGGTGAGTGAAAAAGAGGAAAGCCCTGAACAATATGGATGGACACAGTGGCGGGCTGCATCAATGAGCTCTGGCATCGGAACAATTGTAAGGATGGTGCAGGACTCTGCTGTGTCTCATCTGTGTGCATAGGGTCGTTATGAGTCAGAAGCCACTCAATGGCACCTAGCAATTGCAACACTATTAGAAGAACAGGTAAAAATAGATAGATGCAGAAAAGATTAAAGACTAAAGGATTTCATCTTGCTTGGATCCATAATCAATACTCATGGAAGCAGGAGAAATCAAACAACACAGTGCATTGTGTAAATCTGATGCATATGATCTCTTTACACTGTGAGAGAGCAAGGATGTCACTCTTAAGCCTTTCAATCGCCTTCTAATCCTATGAAAGTCAGACATCGAATAAGAAAGGTTGAAGAAGAATCAATGCATTTGAATTATGGTGTGCAATAAGAATATTCAAATTCCATAAACTGCAAAAGAATACACAGAGCTGTCTTGGAAGAAGTACAACTCGGATGTATTTCAGAAGTGAGGATGGTGAGACTTCATCTCAAGTACTCTGGACATGTTATCAGGAGGGACTAGTCCCTGGAGAAAGATATCATACTCTGTAAAATAGGTCAGCAAAAAAAAAATCAAGACCCTCAACAGAATGGATTGACACCATGGCTGAAACAGTAAGCTCAAACTTAACAACTATTGTGAGGCAGCAGAAGACCAGGCAGTTTCACGCGGTGGTGCATAGAGTCGGAACCTACTTGCTTGCATCTCACCCCCACCATCGCATTCTATTATTTGCAAGCTATCCACTTCCCCTGGTGGGTTATAAACACTTCAAATTTGCATTGATCTACTCTGTCATTTGGTGAGAGTTACAAAAGCATTGAGTAGACGCGTTATATCAAGTAATTCACTGCACCATAAGGGGTGTCTTTGAGCTGATCCTCTACTTCAGCAAGCATAATAACTTTCTTTAGGAACTGGTTCCTTCAGATAGCTTTTCTAAAGTAAGCGAAATGAAGTTTCACTCTCCTCCCTTCTGAAGAGCATTCTGGCTGTATGCCTTCCCAGACAAATCTTTTTGATTGTCAGCCCATGATTCTTTCAATATTCTTTGCCAACAACACAATTCAAATATGTCAATTCCTCTTAAGCCTTCCTTACTCAAAGTCCATCTTTCACAGGGATATGGGGAGCCAAGGAATTTCCGCATTGGAACCTCGTTGCTCTCCCCCACTTTAATGAGATCTTGCATAGCAGATTTATCCAATGCATGTGTCATTTGATTTCTGATGTTTCTTTGAGCATTGATTATTGCTTTCTTGCTTTTTAAAAATTTTAATTTATTTAGTATTTACCCATTTTTCTTTCCCTTTCTCCTCCCACTTCCAATATCAATTCCCCTATTCCCTTTCAAATATCAAAGTCTGTTTCTTTTGGTATTAAAATTTTTCAACCTGATATTTTTCTTCCATAGCAGTGATCTCGTAGAATTTTTGTCTTGATATAATTGATCAACTTGACTTAGCATATTTTCCAAATCCATACATGTTATACAATGTTGGCAGCTTCACCATTATTCTTTATTGATGTATAGTATTCCATTGTATGCATGTACTGAAAATTATTTATTCATTTACCACTTCTAAGGAACATCATAGCTTTACTTTTTCCAAGACAGATTTATTTGTTCTTCTGTAAATCCATGATATATTTAATATTCTTGTTTTGTTGTTTTTTTGTTTTGTTTTGTTTGGGCATCACTGCTCTCTAGTGGTGGGAGTAGGAGGCCCAGCCCCACTGCTGAAATTGAACCTCCGTCCCAGTGGGCCGCAGTCCTGCGCACAACCACTACGCCACCGGGGCTCAGCCCAATATATTTAATATTCTTTCCAACATCATTTGCCACAATTAAAGCATTAATTCTTGTATTTTCCCTTCTTCTTTGTTCAACTTCTGCATATATATGAGGCAGTTGAAAATATCATGGCTTAGGTCTGGTGCACCTTAGTTCTCAAAGTGGCTTCTTTGCCTTATGATACTTTATAGAGATATTTTGCAGCAGAATTGTCCAATGTAATATGACGTTTGATTTTATAGCTGCTGCTACCATTGCTATTGATTATGTACCCAAGTAAAATAAACTCCCTGTCAACTTCAATATTTTCTCTGTTCTCAGAATACAAAGGAGCCATAATATAGTGCAGTGAAGAGAGAGCGACAACGTAGAAAAGAGATGAGTTGCTGGCATCTGCTTGCACCGCAGGCTGCCTTGCTGCCAGCATTGACTCCCGCCAACCTGAGTGCGGTATCCAGTGGATAGTGGGACGCTTGTGCTCTGTTCGCCATGCAGCACCAGGGTGTCACTGAGTGCTTGCTCACATTGTGTGCTCTCAGTCACTCAACAGGAACGCCTCTTAATGGAGATATTAAAAACAGCAGAGATATAAAAACAATTCTGGAACTTGAATTGCTTGAGAGGAAAGAAATCTAAGCCAAGTGAATACATCTTTGACAGTTTTGCTGAAAGAAAAGGCAATTCCTCTTTCCACATTCCTTTTCCTTTTCCAGGGCTAATTAATCCTTTATTATTTTGGTTGAATAAATATTCATTAATTTTCATAGATAAAATATTTTATTATACATTTATTCTGTGTACACTAAGCATTTTATCATTTGACAAGCTTTTTCTATCACCATAAAATTACAGTGAAATTAACGGTTGTGGTAGTTAGGGGTTATGTCAACTAAACACTCCTGGCTAGTGGTGGAGTCAAACCTGTCAACCAAGTCACAGCCTGATGACACCTCCTTGATGTCATAAGCCTTCTGTATAAGAGTATGGTTAACAGATACACACACTCTCTCTGTGACTTTACCTTCCTGCTGTTGGGACACTGTACCTATCTCAAGAGGTGGCCCTTGTGTATCTCAAGAGGTGTATCTCAAGAGGTGGCCCCGACCCTGAGAACCTTCAGCACCATGCCATGTGTACTGGCCTCTGACCTCCTGGCTTCCTACTCCACTTCTCTGCATGACCCACCTGCAGCTAGCTGAGTCTGCAAAAGGACTTGTGGACTAGCATTGGACTTACGGACTTTAGTTGGAATGGAAAAGGATGCCTTCTTGACATATGACTACTTCACAATATAAAACTCTTTCTTATACATAGATGAGTGTCATGGGACTTTTTTCTCTAGACAACGTAGCCAAGGGGTCTGTAAACTCTTGACTAAAGAGCCAATCCTGTCCCTCCTAACATCTTTAAAACCACTCAAGAACCTTAAATATGTTTTTTCAAACAAATGAAATCACCGTGATTTGAAATAACAACCTTCAAATGTTTTCAATGTGACTTCAGAGCCACACATTCAGACTGCAAGCCACAGTTTGCAGACTCCTGACCTATCCTAATACAGCCATGGTATCAATCTCACTGGCTTATGTAAAATAGAAATAGAAATTTGTGGTTAGATTTTTGCCACAAACCATCCCTGGCACATAATAAAGGTTCAATTAGTGATTGGGACCAACAAGCAACACCATAAAAATGGAGAAAATATTAAAGTTTTCAAGAATTTCATTTAAATTGAATCCCCAATCAACAATCATGGAAAAAGCAGATCAAAAAACCCAATGGCATATTGTAGTGGGCAAATCTGCTGAAAAATATATTTTTTGAGTGTATAAAGGTAAAGATGTCCCTCTGAAGCCTAAGATAAGTCTTGTCCCAGTTGTGAGAAAGCTGGACAATGAATAAGGAATACCAAAGAAGAGATGATACCTTTGGATTATGGTAGTTGGAGAAGAATATTAAATATACCATAGGCTGCCAGAAGAATCAGCACATTTATGCTAAAAGCAGTATAGACACAATGTGCCTCAGATGCAAGGGTGATGAGCATACTTTGGGCATATTATCAGGATTGACAGTCCTTGGATATGGACATCATGCTTAGCAAAGAGGGTCAGAAAATAAAATGAAAACCCTCAAAAGATGGATTAACATAGTGACTGTTAACAGCGGCCTCAGACATAGGAATGAGGAGGAGGAAGGCACAGGTCTGGGCAGTGGGTGTTTCATTGTGTTCTACATAGGGTCACTATGATGACTTGATGGCATCTAACATCACATTGTTGTTGTGACCACTGTTTGTGCTTATGCTTGATCTAGATAGAAATTCCTAATGGTTAGCTTTTATGTCAACCTAATGGTATCTGTGTGGAGGTAGGAATGGAGGCCAGTCTATCAATCAGGACACAGCCCGATCATGTCTCTTTGAGGGTGTGGCCATTTTTAAGAGAAACTCTCTCTCTGCCTTTCTGTTTGACTTGGTCCTGTGCCCCTCTTCTGAGGCCTGTGGCCCATGCAGCCTGCTAAGCCTGGGAGTTGTTGGCACCCTGCAGCTTACCTGCAGATTTCGGATCCATGTGACTCTGCACCCACCAGTCTGTGATCCTCCAGGCTTCGGCTTCACCTTCCTGCTTCGTCCACTGGCAGCTATGTGAGTCTGAAGGGAGCTCCAGCTACCCTGTGACTCAGGGACTTGAGCTGAAATTCACAGGGAGGCTTTCTTGATATAAAGTTCTTTCTTAGACAGATATGAGGGTCATTGATTATTTTTCTCTAGAAAACTCTGCCAAGCAAAAAACATATGCCTTTTAATGGAGAAGCCAATGGGTAAACTTTGAGGTTTGAGTAGAATGTGGGTGGGTGGAGGAAGATTTTTCATTCAGAGGAATTTATGGATTTTGAGCCACAGTAAAACTTAGCACTCTTGTAAGCTAGTTCCATAATTCCTGATTTTGTGAACACCCTTTTAATTTAATTTATTTATTTTTGGGGGGGACATCACTGCTCTCCGGTGGTGGGAGTAGGAGGCCCAGCCCCACTGCTGGAATTGAACCTCCGTCCCAGTGGGCCGCAGTCCCACGCACAACCACTATGCCACCAGGGCTCAGCCCAAATAGGATTTGTTTGTTTGTTTTTTGGGCATCACTGCCCTATGGTGGTTGTGGGAGCTATCTAGCACTGCTCCTGAGAGCTGCCACTGGATTTGAACCGCCAAGCTCGCGGGGCGCAGTCCCGCACTCAACCACCTACGCCACCAGGGTTCAGCCCACCCTTTTAATTTTAAAAAATTATATTTGACTTTGAATTAGAAAATCTGGATCCCGGTTTCAAGATTTAAACTCTCTATCTTTTAGACTCCTCATTTGTAAAACACTACTGATTATTTTTACCTACATCACAGAGTTATTATAGAGATTAAATTAGGTAATAAATTAAGGAGACCAGAAGTCCCACTTTTTAAGAATTTAGCAATGTCCCACGGTGTTTTAAAATTAAAATAGATATACTGCAATACTATTTTTGCATTCTATGAATTTTTTTTGCTCCATATAGACCAAATTTTTAATCAAGAACCCCCCCACCTACCCCTGGTCAATGGTGTCCCACTTAAAATCTGGTCACTTTGTAATAAATGGAAATGCTTAAAACCATGCTTAACAAGTGCTAAACAAATTTCAAATCACTTGCATCATCTCCACCAAATGGCAGAATCAGCAAATAGGATTGATGGCCATTGTCTAAGATTTGGTTTGGTTTGCAGTACTCTGTGGTGCCTATTCCAGGTGTGATGAGTTGGAATTGGTTTGGAGACAGTCAATTTTACAGCTGAACACTCCAAAATCATGAAGACAAGACCCTCCTCCCTGTTTTTAAATTGGAGGGATATCTTAGAGCACAGTGGTTGTAGAGAAAGTCATCATACCTTATGAGAAGAAACCACGTGGAAATGAAGCCACTTCGTCCACTCTTAGAGCCTACAGAGTCACAGTTGTCTTTGATCAGTGTCTCAGGCAGCTCTGAGTTTCCTGTTGCCCCACTGTTAGAGCAGTCTTTCAGTGTTTCCTAAAGTGGACTACCAAAAAAGATAATTACACTTAATCTACTGAGCCACCAGAGTTCATAAAGGTCCACTGGGTGGATAAAATCACTCTCATGTTCAGATGGGTTCACTGAAGAGTTAGATTGTCTATAGTCATGCAGTCAGTAAGCATCAAAGCAACACTTCAATCTCAGGCCCATCTCATTCCAAAGCAAATGGTCCTGCCACTTATCCTTGCCCCGTAGGTAACATGACCCCTAAAGGAAGATTCAGGTTTAAACAACTCACCCAAGGGCTCCAGTAGAGAGAAAATGTTTTGTGAATGATGACGGCAACAAATGTACAAGTATGCTTGACACAATTGATGCATATATGGATTGTGATGTTGTACAAATCCCCAATAAAATGATTTAAAAATTAAATAAAAAGACCCTTACATCTGCTTGTAACTTAAGGATCATGTCTATATTACAGGTATAGAGTGGCAAAAATAGATGCTCTGACTAGTGACATGTTATTAAATTATTTACTTTTGAAATATGATGACTCTAGTCAGGATACAGGTGTGCTTTAGAAAATTAGTAAAATGTCTACTTTAGAAAAGTCATTCATAAAGGAAAGTTTTTTACTGGGGATTGTAAAACTCTTATCACAATCCATCCATCCATCCATTGTGTCAAGCATATTTGTATATTTGTTGTCATCATCATTCTCAAAACATTTGCTTTATACTTGAGCCCTTTGTATGAGCTCATTTTCCGCTCCCTCCCTGCCACCTCCTTCCTCATGAAAGGACAGTTCTTTAAAGCAAACTGTCTTGTCCACTTTTAAGTCTATCTGAAATGGGTACTGAGAGAAAAAAAATCATACTCATTTATTTAGCAACACATTCATACATCTAGAGATGGGCAGAGCTCTTTAACATTAAATGTTAACTGCACTAAATCCAGTAATGGGAAACTGGAAGAGAAGAATCTGGGAGAATGGGAAAGGTAACAAGAAATTCCACAAGCTTTCGAAAGGTCCCTCACAGTAGGCAGCCTTGGGCAAAACATTTGTGATAAGGTTACCTTAAATTTATATGCATGTGCCATCTGTCTGAAATGGTTATATCCTGTGAATTCGGGCAATGTGAAACTTTGCCTATGAAATTACTTGAGGAATTGCTTCATTCCACAATAAAGGCCTAAGACACTAAGAGGTTGTACAGAATAGCGAGGGACAGGGGTAACCCTGGATATAAGAGCTCTGGGGGCGCAGTGGTTAGGAGCTTGGGTGCTAAGTGATAGGGGCTTTGCAGTCACTCTCTGGGAAAAGATGTGACGGCTTACTGTTGCACTAATTGCAATAACTGATTGCCACAGAGTTGATTCTAATGCTTAGTGACATATCGGAATAGAACTGTCCCTATGGGCTTCTGAGACTGTAAATGTTTACCATTCTGATCAAGGTTATCCATAGTGTGTGATGATGTCTTGAAACCTCTTTCTGGAATTCTCTGCTTGTAACTAAGATCCACCCAACATCAACAAGGATACCCCTTGTTCCACATCCTCTTCTGAATCGAACTTGAACCTCTGACAGCTCCCTGCTAATGTCCTGCTGCAGCCATCACTGAATGATCTTCAGCAAAATTTTACTTACATGTGCCATCAATAATATTGTTCTGTAATTTGAGCATGCTATTGGATCACCATTCTTTGCAGGGAATACAAATAAAGATCTCTTCCTTAGGCCAAGTTGCTGTCTGCCAAATTTCATGGCATAGACAAGTAAAATAAGTGCTTCCAGCGTGCTATCAGTTTGTGGAAACATTTCACTTGGTGTTCCATCAAGTCCTAAAACCATGTTTTTGGCTAAAGCTTTCAGTGAACTTTAAATTTCTGCCTTTAGCACCATTGGTTCTTATTCATATTAATATCTACTATTACTGTATATTGAATTTGTAAATTACATGAATAACTGACTCACTAATTAAGCAACAATAGTTTTTTAGAATATTTGTTCATAAAATATGATCTCCATATTTTTATTCCTTGCATATTCATACATACATGCAAATTATCTTCAAAACTAAGTTGTTATGTCTAGCATTTGTAATACAAATTAAGTACTATTTTCTCATGCAGCAACTAATAAGCATGAACCGACACATAGAAGAAGCACACCAGCCTGTGTGACCACGAGGTGTCGAAGGGATCAGGCATAAGGCATGAAAGAACTAAAAATCATAAATGAGGGGAAGTACAGATTGGTGACCCAAAGCCCATCTGTAGGTAATGAACAACCCCTTACAAAAGGGTGTGGGGAGGAGAGGAGCCAGTCAAGATACAATGTAGCAATGATGAAGCATACAACTTTCCTTGAGTTCTTAAAAGCTACACACACACACCCCAACTATCAGGATCCCAATTCTACCTTACAAATCTGGCTAGACCAGAGGATGTACATTGGTACAGATAGGAACCAGAAATATAGGGAATCCAGGACAGATGAGGTCCTTCAGGAGCGGTGGTAAGAGTGTCGATACTGGGAAGGTGGAGGGAATGTACAGTAGAAAGGGGGAACCAACCAGAAGAATCTACATATTAACATCTTCCCTGGGGTACAGACAACAGGGAAATGGGTAAAGGGAGACATCAGAGAGTGTATAACAAAATAACAATAATTTATAAATTATCAAGGGTTCATGAGGGAGGGTACAGTGGGGACGGAGGAGAAAAATGAGGAGCTGAAACCAAGGGCTTAAGTAGAAAACAAATGTTTTGAGAATGATGAAGGCAACAAATGTGCTTGATATACAATGGATGGATGGATGGATGGGTGAGTTGTATGAGCCCCCAATTGGGAGTCCATAATTTTAGCTCTGATACTTTTCCCTTCACCATATATGAATTTTGTAATTGTCATCTTTAGATCACATCATCTGGTGTGCTTCTGCCATGTGGACTTAGTTGACTCCTCGTTTAGGTGCCTGGTTTTTTAAATATAAGCCTTTAACACTACGAACACTATTCTGATTGATCAGTGGGCACCATCTACTTCCTTCACCACACTTACCCGTAGCACTCTTATCTTTAGTCATCCAAGGCTGCACATCTTTACTGGACCTGATAGCTTCATCTTTTCCCCATAGTGTAGCCAGTGGTTTTGAACCCTATACCTTGCAGCTAGCAATCCAATACTTACCTCACAGTGACAAGAGGGTTGCTCTGACATTTTGTAGGCATTCAATAAAAAATCACTTAAATACCTAGATTTAGATATAAGTAAATGTAATCCCCCCACCCACCAAAACAAAATAGAACAAAAAACCACAAGTTATCATTGTGTCAACTCCAATTTATGGCAGCCACATAGAGTAGACCTGTGCTCCATAGAGTTTTCAGTGGCTAGTTATTCACCAACAGATCACCAGAACTTTCCTCTTAGGAGCCTCTCAATAGATTTAAACCTCCAAATTTCCTGTTAGTAGCAGAATATGCAACCATCTAAGTCACCCAGGGTGTGTGTGTGTAAAACAATGCTACCCACTATCCACTGCTGTTGAATCAATCCCAACAGAGACTCTATACCAAACCAAAACCAAATCCACTGCCTCAAGTCAATCCGGACTCATAGTGACTTTATGTAGTTTGCAAGGTTGTAAATCTTTCTGCTGTGTGTTAGCAGTCCAACACTGCCCCAAGAGACCCGACACAACACAGTAGATCTGTCCCACGGTATTGCCAAGGCTGCCATCTTGATGGAAGCATTTTATCACATTTTTCTCCCAGTGGGATTAGTGGGTTCAAACCACTGCTTTCCGTTAGCAGCTGAGCACTCAAGCACTGTGCCACCAACCATCCTTCAAAAGAACACTAGAGCTGCAAAATGCAATGTTAAAAAAGTTTCCATGGCAGAAGAAACATTAAAAATTAAAGCAATTATATATTGTTCTTCACTCACTGCCAGTCAGTCAATTACGACTCCTGGGGACCTGGACCTGCTCCGGTGGGCTGCAGATGCTTTCATCTTTATAGGAGCAGAGAGCTGCATCTTGCTTTCTTACAGCAGATGGTGGGTTTGAACTACTGACCCTGTAGTTCATACCCCAACAGGTAACTCTCTACCCCACCAGGGTTCCTTCTTAACTGGTAACATGGACACCATACAACCCTGATTCTTTTTTTTTTTTTT